>CAMRHE010001718.1:0-46446 GCA_947044405.1 Leptodactylus fallax
TGATAACAGATAGTAATAGATTGTATTCCCCTGTCCTACAGTCGGCCTCTCCCCTCCTGACATGGCTGATAACAGATAGTAATAGATTGTATTCCCCTGTCCTACAGTCGGCCTCTCCTCTCCTGACATGGCTGATAACAGATAGTAATAGATTGTATTCCCCTGTCCTACAGTCGGCCTCTCCTCTCCTGACATGGCTGATAACAGATAGTAATAGATTGTATTCCCCTGTCCTACAGTCGGCCTCTCCTCTCCTGACATGGCTGATAACAGATAGTAATAGATTGTATTCCCCTGTCCTACAGTCGGCCTCTCCCCTCCTGACATGGCTGATAACAGATAGTAATAGATTGTATTCCCCTGTCCTACAGTCGGCCTCTCCTCTCCTGACATGGCTGATAACAGATAGTAATAGATTGTATTCCCCTGTCCTACAGTCGGCCTCTCCCCTCCTGACATGGCTGATAACAGATAGTAATAGATTGTATTCCCCTGTCCTACAGTCGGCCTCTCCTCTCCTGACATGGCTGATAACAGATAGTAATAGATTGTATTCCCCTGTCCTACAGTCGGCCTCTCCTCTCCTGACATGGCTGATAACAGATAGTAATAGATTGTATTCCCCTGTCCTACAGTCGGCCTCTCCTCTCCTGACATGGCTGATAACAGATAGTAATAGATTGTATTCCCCTGTCCTACAGTCGGCCTCTCCTCTCCTGACATGGCTGATAACAGATAGTAATAGATTGTATTCCCCTGTCCTACAGTCGGCCTCTCCTCTCCTGACATGGCTGATAACAGATAGTAATAGATTGTATTCCCCTGTCCTACAGTCGGCCTCTCCCCTCCTGACATGGCTGATAACAGATAGTAATAGATTGTATTCCCCTGTCCTACAGTCGGCCTCTCCCCTCCTGACATGGCTGATAACAGATAGTAATAGATTGTATTCCCCTGTCCTACAGTCGGCCTCTCCCCTCCTGACATGGCTGATAACAGATAGTAATAGATTGTATTCCCCTGTCCTACAGTCGGCCTCTCCCCTCCTGACATGGCTGATAACAGATAGTAATAGATTGTATTCCCCTGTCCTACAGTCGGCCTCTCCCCTCCTGACGTGGCTGATAACAGATAGTAATAGATTGTATTCCCCTGTCCTACAGTCGGCCTCTCCCTCCTGACATGGCTGATAACAGATAGTAATAGATTGTATTCCCCTGTCCTACAGTCGGCCTCTCCTCTCCTGACATGGCTGATAACAGATAGTAATAGATTGTATTCCCCTGTCCTACAGTCGGCCTCTCCCCTCCTGACATGGCTGATAACAGATAGTAATAGATTGTATTCCCCTGTCCTACAGTCGGCCTCTCCTCTCCTGACATGGCTGATAACAGATAGTAATAGATTGTATTCCCCTGTCCTACAGTCGGCCTCTCCCCTCCTGACATGGCTGATAACAGATAGTAATAGATTGTATTCCCCTGTCCTACAGTCGGCCTCTCCCCTCCTGACATGGCTGATAACAGATAGTAATAGATTGTATTCCCCTGTCCTACAGTCGGCCTCTCCTCTCCTGACATGGCTGATAACAGATAGTAATAGATTGTATTCCCCTGTCCTACAGTCGGCCTCTCCCTCCTGACATGGCTGATAACAGATAGTAATAGATTGTATTCCCCTGTCCTACAGTCGGCCTCTCCCCTCCTGACATGGCTGATAACAGATAGTAATAGATTGTATTCCCCTGTCCTACAGTCGGCCTCTCCTCTCCTGACATGGCTGATAACAGATAGTAATAGATTGTATTCCCCTGTCCTACAGTCGGCCTCTCCCCTCCTGACATGGCTGATAACAGATAGTAATAGATTGTATTCCCCTGTCCTACAGTCGGCCTCTCCCCTCCTGACATGGCTGATAACAGATAGTAATAGATTGTATTCCCCTGTCCTACAGTCGGCCTCTCCCTCCTGACATGGCTGATAACAGATAGTAATAGATTGTATTCCCCTGTCCTACAGTCGGCCTCTCCCCTCCTGACATGGCTGATAACAGATAGTAATAGATTGTATTCCCCTGTCCTACAGTCGGCCTCTCCTCTCCTGACATGGCTGATAACAGATAGTAATAGATTGTATTCCCCTGTCCTACAGTCGGCCTCTCCCCTCCTGACATGGCTGATAACAGATAGTAATAGATTGTATTCCCCTGTCCTACAGTCGGCCTCTCCTCTCCTGACATGGCTGATAACAGATAGTAATAGATTGTATTCCCCTGTCCTACAGTCGGCCTCTCCCCTCCTGACATGGCTGATAACAGATAGTAATAGATTGTATTCCCCTGTCCTACAGTCGGCCTCTCCCCTCCTGACATGGCTGATAACAGATAGTAATAGATTGTATTCCCCTGTCCTACAGTCGGCCTCTCCTCTCCTGACATGGCTGATAACAGATAGTAATAGATTGTATTCCCCTGTCCTACAGTCGGCCTCTCCCCTCCTGACATGGCTGATAACAGATAGTAATAGATTGTATTCCCCTGTCCTACAGTCGGCCTCTCCCCTCCTGACATGGCTGATAACAGATAGTAATAGATTGTATTCCCCTGTCCTACAGTCGGCCTCTCCCCTCCTGACATGGCTGATAACAGATAGTAATAGATTGTATTCCCCTGTCCTACAGTCGGCCTCTCCCCTCCTGACATGGCTGATAACAGATAGTAATAGATTGTATTCCCCTGTCCTACAGTCGGCCTCTCCCCTCCTGACATGGCTGATAACAGATAGTAATAGATTGTATTCCCCTGTCCTACAGTCGGCCTCTCCCCTCCTGACATGGCTGATAACAGATAGTAATAGATTGTATTCCCCTGTCCTACAGTCGGCCTCTCCCCTCCTGACATGGCTGATAACAGATAGTAATAGATTGTATTCCCTGTCCTACAGTCGGCCTCTCCCCTCCTGACATGGCTGATAACAGATAGTAATAGATTGTATTCCCCTGTCCTACAGTCGGCCTCTCCCCTCCTGACATGGCTGATAACAGATAGTAATAGATTGTATTCCCCTGTCCTACAGTCGGCCTCTCCCCTCCTGACATGGCTGATAACAGATAGTAATAGATTGTATTCCCCTGTCCTACAGTCGGCCTCTCCCCTCCTGACATGGCTGATAACAGATAGTAATAGATTGTATTCCCCTGTCCTACAGTCGGCCTCTCCTCTCCTGACATGGCTGATAACAGATAGTAATAGATTGTATTCCCCTGTCCTACAGTCGGCCTCTCCCCTCCTGACATGGCTGATAACAGATAGTAATAGATTGTATTCCCCTGTCCTACAGTCGGCCTCTCCCCTCCTGACATGGCTGATAACAGATAGTAATAGATTGTATTCCCCTGTCCTACAGTCGGCCTCTCCTCTCCTGACATGGCTGATAACAGATAGTAATAGATTGTATTCCCCTGTCCTACAGTCGGCCTCTCCCCTCCTGACATGGCTGATAACAGATAGTAATAGATTGTATTCCCCTGTCCTACAGTCGGCCTCTCCCCTCCTGACATGGCTGATAACAGATAGTAATAGATTGTATTCCCCTGTCCTACAGTCGGCCTCTCCCCTCCTGACATGGCTGATAACAGATAGTAATAGATTGTATTCCCCTGTCCTACAGTCGGCCTCTCCCCTCCTGACATGGCTGATAACAGATAGTAATAGATTGTATTCCCCTGTCCTACAGTCGGCCTCTCCCCTCCTGACATGGCTGATAACAGATAGTAATAGATTGTATTCCCCTGTCCTACAGTCGGCCTCTCCCCTCCTGACATGGCTGATAACAGATAGTAATAGATTGTATTCCCCTGTCCTACAGTCGGCCTCTCCTCTCCTGACATGGCTGATAACAGATAGTAATAGATTGTATTCCCCTGTCCTACAGTCGGCCTCTCCCCTCCTGACATGGCTGATAACAGATAGTAATAGATTGTATTCCCCTGTCCTACAGTCGCCTCTCCCTCCTGACGTGGCTGATAACAGATAGTAATAGATTGTATTCCCCTGTCCTACAGTCGGCCTCTCCTCTCCTGACATGGCTGATAACAGATAGTAATAGATTGTATTCCCCTGTCCTACAGTCGGCCTCTCCCCTATTGACATGGCTGATAACAGATAGTAATCCTACAGTCGGCCTCTCCTCTCCTGACATGGCTGATAACAGATAGTAATAGATTGTATTCCCCTGTCCTACAGTCGGCCCCTGCTCCTGACATGTAACATAACAGATAGTAATAGATTGTATCTCTGTCCTACAGTCGGCCTCCCCTCCTGACGTGGCTGATAACAGATAGTAATAGATTGTATTCCCCTGTCCTACAGTCGGCCTCCCTCCTAACGGGCTGATAACAGATAGTGGGCTGAATTCGTGGCCTCTGTCCTACAGTCGGCCTCTCCTCCTGACATGGCTGATAACAGATAGTAATAGATTGTATTCCTGTCCTACAGTCGGCCTCTCCTCCCTGACATAGCTGATAACAGATAGTAATAGATTGTATTCCCTGTCCTACAGTCGGCCTCTCCTCTCCTGACATGGCTGATAACAAAGAGTAATAGATTGTATTCCCCTGTCCTACAGTCGGCCTCCTCTCCCCTGACGTGGCTGATAACAGAAAGTAATAGATTGTATTCCCCTGTCCTACAGTCGGCCTCTCCCCTCCTGACATGGCTGATAACAGATAGTAATAGATTGTAGTCACCTGTCCTACAGTCGGCCTCTCCCCTTCTGACATGGCTGATAACAGATAGTAATAGATTGTATTCCCCTGTCCTACAGTCGGCCTCTCCCCTCCTGACATGGCTGATAACAGATATTAATAGATTGTAGTCACCTGTCCTACAGTCGGCCTCTCCTCTCCTGACATGGCTGATAACAGATAGTAATAGATTGTAGTCACCTGTACTACAGTCGGCCTCTCCCCCTCCTGACGTGGCTGATAACAGATAGTAATAGATTGTATTCCCCTGTCCTACAGTCGGCCTCTCCTCTCCTGACATGGCTGATAACAGATAGTAATAGATTGTATTCCCCTGTCCTACAGTCGGCCTTTCCTCTCCTTAAATGGCTGATAACAGATAGTAATAGATTGTAGTCACCTGTACTACAGTCGGCCTCTCCCCTCCTGACGTGGCTGATAACAGATAGTAATAGATTGTATTCCCCTGTCCTACAGTCGGCCTCTCCCCTCCTGACGTGGCTGATAACAGATAGTAATAGATTGTATTCCCCTGTCCTACAGTCGGCCTTTCCTCTCCTTAAATGGCTGATAACAGATAGTAATAGATTGTAGTCACCTGTACTACAGTCGGCCTCTCCCCCTCCTGACGTGGCTGATAACAGATAGTAATAGATTGTATTCCCCTGTCCTACAGTCGGCCTCTCCTCTCCTGACGTGGCTGATAACAGATAGTAATAGATTGTATTCCCCTGTCCTACAGTCGGCCTCTCCTCTCCTGACGTGGCTGATAACAGATAGTAATAGATTGTATTCCCCTGTCCTACAGTCGGCCTCTCCCCTCCTGACATGGCTGATAACAGATAGTAATAGATTGTATTCCCCTGTCCTACAGTCGGTCTCTCCCCTCCTGACATGGCTGATAACAGATAGTAATAGATTGTATTCACCTGTCCTACAGTCGGCCTCTCCCCTCCTGACATGGCTGATAACAGATAGTAATAGATTGTAGTCCCCTGTCCTACAGTCGGTCTCTCCTGACGTGGCTGATAACAGATAGTAATAGATTGTAGTCACCTCTCCTACAGTCGGTCTCTCCCCTCCTGACGTGGCTGATAACAGATAGTAATAGATTGTAGTCACCTGTCCTACAGTCGGCCTCTCCTCTCCTGGCGTGGCTGATAACAGATAGTAATAGATTGTATTCCCCTGTCCTACAGTCGGCCTCTCCCCTCCTGACATGGCTGATAACAGATAGTAATAGATTGTAGTCCCCTGTCCTACAGTCGGCCTCTCCTCCCCTGACATGGCTGATAACAGATAGTAATAGATTGTATTCCCCTGTCCTACAGTCGGCCTCTCCCCTCCTGACATGGCTGATAACAGATAGTAATAGATTGTATTCCCCTGTCCTACAGTCGGCCTCTCCCCTTCTGACATGGCAGATAACAGATAGTAATAGATTGTATTCCCCTGTCCTACAGTCGGCCTCTCCCCTCCTGACGTGGCTGATAACAGATAGTAATAGATTGTATTCCCCTGTCCTACAGTCGGCCTCTCCTCTCCTGACATGGCTGATAACAGATAGTAATAGAATGTATTCCCCTGTCCTACAGTCGGCCTCTCCCCTCCTGACATGGCTGATAACAGATAGTAATAGAATGTATTCCTCTGTCCTACAGTCGGCCTCTCCCCTCCTGACATGGCTGATAACAGATAGTAATAGATTGTATTCCTCTGTCCTACAGTCGGCCTCTCCCCTCCTGACATGGCTGATAACAGATAGTAATAGATTGTAGTCACCTGTCCTACAGTCGGCCTCTCCTCTCCTGACATGGCTGATAACAGATAGTAATAGATTGTATTCCCCTGTCCTACAGTCGGCCTCTCCCCTCCTGACATGGCAGATAACAGATAGTAATAGATTGTATTCCCCTGTCCTACAGTCGGCCTCTCCTGACATGGCTGATAACAGATAGTAATAGAATGTATTCCCCTGTCCTACAGTCGGCCTCTCCCCTCCTGACATGGCTGATAACAGATAGTAATAGAATGTATTCCTCTGTCCTACAGTCGGCCTCTCCCCTCCTGACATGGCTGATAACAGATAGTAATAGAATGTATTCCTCTGTCCTACAGTCGGCCTCTCCCCCTCCTGACATGGCTGATAACAGATAGCAATAGATTGTAGTCACCTGTCCTACAGTCGGCCTCTCCCCTCCTGACGTGGCTGATAACAGATAGTAATAGATTGTATTCCCCTGTCCTACAGTCGGCCTCTCCCCTCCTGACGTGGCTGATAACAGATAGTAATAGATTGTATTCCCCTGTCCTACAGTCGGCCTCTCCTCTCCTGACATGGCTGATAACAGATAGTAATAGAATGTATTCCCCTGTCCTACAGTCGGCCTCTCCCCTCCTGACATGGCTGATAACAGATAGTAATAGATTGTATTCCCCTGTCCTACAGTCGGCCTCTCCCCTCCTGACGTGGCTGATAACAGATAGTAATAGATTGTATTCCCCTGTCCTACAGTCGGCCTCTCCTCTCCTGACATGGCTGATAACAGATAGTAATGGATTGTATTCCCCTGTCCTACAGTCGGCCTCTCCCCTCCTGACATGGCTGATAACAGATAGTAATAGATTGTATTCACCTGTCCTACAGTCGGCCTCTCCCCTCCTGACATGGCTGATAACAGATAGTAATAGATTGTAGTCCCCTGTCCTACAGTCGGTCTCTCCTGACGTGGCTGATAACAGATAGTAATAGATTGTAGTCACCTCTCCTACAGTCGGTCTCTCCCCTCCTGACGTGGCTGATAACAGATAGTAATAGATTGTAGTCACCTGTCCTACAGTCGGCCTCTCCTCTCCTGACGTGGCTGATAACAGATAGTAATAGATTGTATTCCCCTGTCCTACAGTCGGCCTCTCCCCTCCTGACATGGCTGATAACAGATAGTAATAGATTGTAGTCCCCTGTCCTACAGTCGGCCTCTCCTCTCCTGACATGGCTGATAACAGATAGTAATAGATTGTATTCCCCTGTCCTACAGTCGGCCTCTCCCCTCCTGACATGGCTGATAACAGATAGTAATAGATTGTATTCCCCTGTCCTACAGTCGGCCTCTCCCCTCCTGACATGGCTGATAACAGATAGTAATAGATTGTATTCCCCTGTCCTACAGTCGGCCTCTCCCCTCCTGACGTGGCTGATAACAGATAGTAATAGATTGTATTCCCCTGTCCTACAGTCGGCCTCTCCTCTCCTGACATGGCTGATAACAGATAGTAATAGAATGTATTCCCCTGTCCTACAGTCGGCCTCTCCCCTCCTGACATGGCTGATAACAGATAGTAATAGAATGTATTCGTCTGTCCTACAGTCGGCCTCTCCCCTCCTGACATGGCTGATAACAGATAGTAATAGAATGTATTCCTCTGTCCTACAGTTGGCCTCTCCCCTCCTGACATGGCTGATAACAGATAGTAATAGATTGTATTCCCCTGTCCTACAGTCGGCCTCTCCCCTCCTGACATGGCAGATAACAGATAGTAATAGATTGTATTCCCCTGTCCTACAGTCGGCCTCTCCTGACATGGCTGATAACAGATAGTAATAGATTGTAGTCACCTGTCCTACAGTCGGCCTGTCCTCTCCTGACATGGCTGATAACAGATAGTAATAGATTGTATTCCCATGTCCTACAGTCGGCCTCTCCTCTCCTGACATGGCTGATAAGAGATAGTAATAGATTGTATTCCCCTGTCCTACAGTCGGCCTCTCCTGACATGGCTGATAACAGATAGTAATAGATTGTATTCCCCTGTCCTACAGTCGGCCTCTCCTGACATGGCTGATAACAGATAGTAATAGATTGTATTCCCCTGTCCTACAGTCGGCCTCTCCCCTCCTGACATGGCAGATAACAGATAGTAATAGATTGTAGTCACCTGTCCTACAGTCGGCCTCTCCCCTCCTGACGTGGCTGATAACAGATAGTAATAGATTGTATTCCCCTGTCCTACAGTCGGCCTCTCCTCTCCTGACGTGGCTGATAACAGATAGTAATAGATTGTATTCCCCTGTCCTACAGTCGGCCTCTCCCCTCCTGACATGGCAGATAACAGATAGTAATAGATTGTAGTCACCTGTCCTACAGTCGGCCTCTCCCCTCCTGACGTGGCTGATAACAGATAGTAATAGATTGTATTCCCCTGTCCTACAGTCGGCCTCTCCTCTCCTGACGTGGCTGATAACAGATAGTAATAGATTGTATTCCCCTGTCCTACAGTCGGCCTCTCCCCTCCTGACATGGCTGATAACAGATAGTAATAGATTGTATTCCCCTGTCCTACAGTCAGCCTCTCCCCTCCTGACATGGCAGATAACAGATAGTAATAGATTGTATTCCCCTGTCCTACAGTCGGCCTCTCCTTACATGGCTGATAACAGATAGTAATAGATTGTATTCCCCTGTCCTACAGTCGGTCTCTCCCCCTCTCCAGCCTGTAAGTACCATATCACTTATGTGCAGCCACACATATCCCAGCTGTACAGTGTATGTGCAGGCCAGTTACAGAAGTTCTGTATATCACTTGGACAAGACATCAGTCAGAGGGGTCAGAGGTCAGATTGGGTAAACTTTAGTGCACAGAGGGTTGTAGACTGACAGTCACAAGGTGTATTTTTAATAAAACTAATGTTTTCAGTTCTGTATAGAGCAGTGGCCCCCCCCGAGCGCAGTGGGCCCTGGCATCTGCTGGTCTGGGTGCTGGCCTTGATTAGGACGATCTCTGACTACAATCCCCGGTATGCTCTATCTCTCGGCCCCGAGGGCTCCTAACCTTTCAGTGTTTCTCAATAGGGTGTATTTTTAGCGTGTAGGTGTGAGGCCGCTCCCCCGCTGACACCATTACAGGTTATGTGCAGGATTTACTTATCTACTTCTGAGGTCACACAACTGTTCTGCTACAGTAAGTTAGTCCATATACAGAACGCCCCATACACATATACATACTACAGGCGCACCTCAATAAATGAGAATATCTGTGACACGTTCCTTCATGTCAGTAATTCAGTAATACAATCCATAATCAGCGTCTTCCAGGATTGTGTGTCCTACTGAACCAGACTGAGGAAACCTTGGCAGGTGACGCTGAATTTACAATATTCTCATTTTCTTAGATTTGGGTTTTCATTCCCTGTAATCCATAATCAACATTTACAGAAATAAAACACTTGGAATAGAAGACTCTGTGTGTAAAGAATCTAGAAAATATAGGAGGTCACTTTATTAATGGAATTACTGAGAAAAATAAACGTTTCACAGATATTCTCATTTATGGAGATGCCTCTGTATATACTGTATATCAGTGTCAGAGCGAGTCCTGTATACAGCCGTATACACTGCGTTATCTACATGGGCAAATACAAATGTAGCAGAAATGGCTCAGGCAGAGCATTCATGTACAGAAAACCAGTAAATCTTCACAAAACACCAAAATTCATCTTTATTTAATCAATCCCCATTATCATAAAGGATGGAAATATCTGTCATATATAAAGATGGCAAAAAATATAACTAAAAACAATTACAAACAATTCTGGAACACAGGAGAGGCCAAAAGTAAGTTTACATAAGTCTCACCATAATATAGCAATGCAATGCTGGTATGTTCAATAATAATATCATATATACAGCATATCAATCCCCACACACAATAACCCCATGATATATACAGCAAATCACACAATAATATCCCCATGATATATACAGCATATCACTCCCCGGACACACAATAATAGCCCCATGATATATACAGCATATCACACAATAATAACCCCATGATATATACAGCATATCACACAATAATAACCCCATGATATATACAGCATATCACACAATAATAACCCCATGATATATACAGCATATCACACAATAATAACCCCATGATATATACAGCATATCACTCCCCCGGACACACAATAATAGCCCCATGATGTATACAGCATATCACTCCCCGGACACACAATAATAGCCCCATGATATATACAGCATATCACTCCCCGGACACACAATAATAGCCCCATGATATATACAGCATATCACTCCCCGGACACACAATAATAGCTCCATGATATATATAGCATATCACTCCCCGCACACACACTAAACCCATGATATATACAGCATATCACTCCCCGCACACAATAATAACCCCATGATATATACAGCATATCACACAATAATAACCCCATGATATATACAGCATATCACTCCCCGCACACACACTAACCCCATTATATATACAGCATATCACACAATAATAACCCCATGATATATACAGCATATCACACAATAATAACCCCATGATATATACAGCATATCACTCCCCACACACAATAATAGCCCCATGATATATACAGCATATCACTCCCCGGACACACAATAATAGCCCCATGATATATATAGCATATCACTCCCCGCACACACACTAACCCCATTATATATACAGCATATCACACAATAATAACCCCATGATATATACAGCATATCACACAATAATAACCCCATGATATATACAGCATATCACACAATAATAACCCCATGATATATACAGCATATCACACAATAATAACCCCATGATATATACAGCATATCACTCCCCACACACAATAATAGCCCCATGATATATACAGCATATCACTCCCCACACACAATAATAGCCCCATGATATATATAGCATATCACTCCCCCGCACACACACTAACCCCATGATATATACAGCATATCACTCCCCGCACACAATAATAACCCCATGATATATACAGCATATCACACAATAATAACCCCATGATATATACAGCATATCACACAATAATAACCCCATGATATATACAGCATATCACACAATAATAACCCCATGATATATACAGCATATCACACAATAATAACCCCATGATATATACAGCATATCACTCCCCACACACAATATTTCATTAGTAAGTAACAAACCAGGGTAATATAATAAACTAATCCAATCATAATATATATATATATATATATATATATATATACAGTATATACAATATACTATATACAAAAGGAAATAAACACCAAAATATGATACCTGAAGTTACTCCATCAGAGCACAAAGTAATACAAGCATTTATATAAGTAATGTAAGCGTGATAAGGTGGGTAAGTATATTACATAGGTGAATATACAAACACAAGGTCAGTATCAGAGTATATAAGAAGATAAATAACAGGGAAAGTGCAAGAAAAGGGGAAGACGAAGTGAAAAGAATTCAAAAGAATATGTGAAAAATAATAAGAATAGAAATACATTTTTATTTTATTTTTTAATATTTTTTTATGAAAAGATTTTTTCCATTAATTATCTCTTTATATCTATCACTGATTACATCACATATATATACCCCTATAGCACATTCATGTGCTCGCCTCCCCCTGCTGACCTCCTCGGACTCGCCATGTGCACACTTCAGGTAACTCCAGTTTTGCAGCTGTAAAGTTTACCAAAGGCGTGAAATACAAAGCGTGAGGTGAAGAGAAGCCCGGGATACATTGTCTATATGTGCTCGGGTTATATATATATCACTCTCCTCCCCTCCGCCCTATCATAGCCAGGAATAATAATAATACATATAAATCTGACCCCTTCCCCCGGCAGACTCTATATCAGGTGTAAATGCATCAAGTGCACAATAACCGTATATCTACCTATATACTGTAGTGTAGCCCCAGCTATACTGCTTACCAGTCATATAAGCTCCATCACTCAATGCCAGGCGGCAGCTGCAATAGCAAATATGATTTCAGGGTGTATAAGAATATAAGTAAGTGTCTACAGTCCTAGTGTCATACTGTATTAGTACTCTATAATAATAATAATAGTCCTTTAATAGTCCCACAATGGGGAAATTCAGTGTGTTACAGCAGCAAAGATAAGCAGATACAAATACAAATACAACATGTACAGGAATGTTCCAAGGTGAGAGGCATTACATTAATAGCAGACAGACAGATAGGACGTAGCAGAAGAGGGGGGGGGGGGATTTAACAGGCAGAGAGATATTTCAGTTCTCTGTGTGTAATGATCTCCGCTTAGGTCGGTGTTGGTTGTACAGCCTAACCGCGGTGGGGAGGAAAGACTTCCGATAGCGCTCCTTCTCACACCTAGGGTGGAGCAGTCGGTCACTGACAGTACTGCTCAGCGCGATCACAGTCTCATGCATGGGATGGGACTTCTTCTTCTGCATGGAGCTCACCACGGACAGTATCCTTCTGTCACCCACCACCTGCACTGGGTCCAGTGGGCTCCCCAGGACAGAGCTGGCCCTTCTAATCAGCTTGTCAAGTTTATTTCTGTCCCTGGTTGATATACTGCTCCCCCAGCAGGCCACTCCAAAGAAGATGGCTGATGCCACTACCGAGTTGAAGAAAGTTCTAAGAAGTGCCCCCCGGATTCCAAAGGCTCTCAGCTTCCTAAGCAGGTAGAGCCTGCTGTGGCCCTTCCTGTACAGGGCCTCCATATGATCTGCCCAGTCCAGCTTATTATTAAGGAGCAAACCCAGGTACTTATAGGTGTTCACAATCTCGATGCCCGTCCCCAGGATGTCCACTGGATTTGGAGGGCATCTGCCTTTGCGGAAGTCCACCACCATCTCCTTGGTCTTCCCCGCGTTAATCTTCAGGTGGTTCCGGTGGCACCAGTCCACAAAATCCTGGTTCAGTTCTCTGTACTCCCTGTCATCATCATCTGTGATGAGACCCACTATTGCAGAGTCGTCAGAATACTTCTGTAGGTAGCAGCTGGATGAGTTGCACCTAAAATCTGCAGTGTACAGTGTGAAGAGGAAAGGGGCGAGAACCGTACCCTGAGGTGCCCCCGTATTACAGATCACGGTACCTGACACACAGTCTCGGGCTCTCACGTATTGAGGTCGATTTGTGAGGTAGTCTAGGATCCAGTTGGAGAGGTGGTGGTCCACTCCAGCAAGGCCCAGCTTGTCCCTCAATAACCTGGGCTGTATGGTGTTAAAAAGCACTGGAGAAGTCAAAGAACATTATTCTCACTGTGTTCCCTGGTTTCTCCAGGTGAGACAGAGCCCTGTGCAGAAGATGGATGATGGCATCATCTACCCCAATGCCCGGCCGATAAGCAAACTGGAGGGGGTCCATAGCGGGGCTCACTAGAGGGCGGAGATGTGTGAGAACCAATCTCTCCAAGATCTTCATCAGGTGGGATGTCAGTGCTACAGGTCTGTAGTCGTTGAGGTCCATAGGGTGGGGTTTCTTTGGAACTGGTACCACACAAGAAGATTTCCATAATTCAGGGACTATTTCCTGCCTCAGGCTCATATTATACATATATGTAATTATACCACACAGCTGGTCCCCGCAAGTCTTAATTAGCCTTAAAAACCCCTATAAGACGCCTCAAGTATTGTAAACAGTATATGGGAGAGCCAGCGAGGGCTCACGGGGGGCGACTAGACTAATAACAGCGGAACGTTTTCTGTCACAGCTCGCAGGTTTTCAGGCACGGTGAGGAAGTGATTTTGTTGCCGACCTTCCCGCTGTGGCTGTTATGGTCACCTTCAGACTGTGCTGTTTATCTACAGCTATTTTTGTCTCTGTTTTTGTTGTGCTCCCTTGGTGACGACGTGTCAGGCGCTGCAATGGTTGTGTCATCCGGAAGACTTTCATATTTTCTTTGCATTCCTGTTTCCCAACATCAGTTATAGACTCATTGCCCATCCTGCCCTCCCCAACCCTTGCCCTAGTGTCTCTGTACCCTAATACCCCTCCTACCCTCTCCAACCCTTGCCCTAGTGTCTCTGTACCCCTAATACCCGTCCTGCCATCCCCGACCCTTGCCCTAGTGTCTCTGTACCCATAATACCCCTCCTGCCCTCCCCGACCCTTGCCCTAGTGTCTCTGTACCCTAATACCCCTCCTGCCCTCCCCCGACCCTTGCCCTAGTGTCTCTGTACCCCTAATACCCGTCCTGCCCTCCCCGACCCTTGCCCTAGTGTCTCTGTACCCCTAATACCTGTCCTACCCTCTCCAACCCTTGCCCTAGTGTCTCTGTACCCCAATACCTGTCCTGCCCTCCCCGACCCTTGCCCTAGTGTCTCTGTACCCCTAATACCCCTCCTGCCATCCCCGAACCTTGCCCTAGTGTCTCTGTACCCCTAATACCTGTCCTGCCCTCCCCGACCCTTGCCCTAGTGTCTCTGTACCCCTAATACCTGTCCTACCTTCCCCGACCCTTGCCCTAGTGTCTCTGTACCCTAATACCCGACCTGCCCTCCCCGACCCATGCCCTAGTGTCTCTGTACCCCTAATACCCCTCCTGCCCTCCCTGACCCTTGCCCTAGTGTCTCTGTACCCTAATACCCCTCCTGCCATCCCCGACCCTTTCCCTAGTGTCTCTGTACCCCTAATACCTGTCCTACCCTCTCCGATCCTTGCCCTAGTGTCTCTGTACCCCAATACCTATCCTGCCCTCCCCGACCCTTGCCCTAGTGTCTATGTACCCCTAATACCCCTCCTGCCATCACCGAACCTTGCCCTAGTGTCTCTGTACCCCTAATACCTGTCCTGCCCTGCCTGACCCTTGCCCTAGTGTCTCTGTACCCTAATACCCCTCCTGCCCTCCCCGACCCTTGCCCTAGTGTCTCTGTACCCCTAATACCAGTCCTGCCCTCCCCTACCCTTGCCCTAGTGTCTCTGTACCCCTAATACCTGTCCTACCTTCCCCGACTCTTGCCCTAGTGTCTCTGTACCCCTAATACCCCTCCTGCCGTCCCCGACCCTTGCCCTAGTGTCTCTGTACCCCTAATACCTGTCCTGCCCTCCCCGACCCTTGCCCTAGTGTCTCTGTACCCCTAATACCTGTCCTACCTTCCCCGACCCTTGCCCTAGTGTCTCTGTACCCCTAATACCCCTCCTGCCGTCCCCGACCCTTGCCCTAGTGTCTCTGTACCCCTAATACCTGTCCTGCCCTCCCTGACCCTTGCCCTAGTGTCTCTGTACCCCAATACCTGTCCTGCCCTCCCTGACCCTTGCCCTAGTGTCTCTGTACCCCAATACCTGTCCTGCCCTCCCCGATCCTTGCCCTAGTGTCTCTGTACCCTAATACCTGTCCTGCCCTCCCCGAGCCTTGCCATAGTGTCTCTGTACCCCTAATATCTGTCCTTCCCTCTCCGACCCTTGCCCTAGTGTCTCTGTACCCTAATACCTGTCCTGCCCTCCCCGACCCTTGCCCTAGTGTCTCTGTACCCCTAATACCAGTCCTGCCCTCCCCTACCCTTGCCCTAGTGTCTCTGTACCCCTAATACCTGTCCTACCTTCCCCGACTCTTGCCCTAGTGTCTCTGTACCCCTAATACCCCTCCTGCCGTCCCCGACCCTTGCCCTAGTGTCTCTGTACCCCTAATACCTGTCCTGCCCTCCCCGACCCTTGCCCTAGTGTCTCTGTACCCCTAATACCTGTCCTACCTTCCCCGACCCTTGCCCTAGTGTCTCTGTACCCCTAATACCCCTCCTGCCGTCCCCGACCCTTGCCCTAGTGTCTCTGTACCCCTAATACCTGTCCTGCCCTCCCCGACCCTTGCCCTAGTGTCTCTGTACCCCTAATACCTGTCCTACCTTCCCCGACCCTTGCCCTAGTGTCTCTGTACCCCTAATACCCCTCCTGCCGTCCCCGACCCTTGCCCTAGTGTCTCTGTACCCCTAATACCTGTCCTGCCCTCCCTGACCCTTGCCCTAGTGTCTCTGTACCCCAATACCTGTCCTGCCCTCCCTGACCCTTGCCCTAGTGTCTCTGTACCCCAATACCTGTCCTGCCCTCCCCGATCCTTGCCCTAGTGTCTCTGTACCCTAATACCTGTCCTGCCCTCCCCGAGCCTTGCCATAGTGTCTCTGTACCCCTAATATCTGTCCTTCCCTCTCCGACCCTTGCCCTAGTGTCTCTGTACCCTAATACCTGTCCTGCCCTCCCCGACCCTTGCCCTAGTGTCTCTGTACCCCTAATACCTGTCCTGCCCTCCCTGATCCTTGCCCTAGTGTCTCTGTACCCCTAATACCTGTCCTGCCCTCCCCGACCCTTGCCCTAGTGTCTCTGTACCCTAATACCCCTACTGCCCTCCCCGACCCTTGCCCTAGTGTCTCTGTACCCTAATACCTGTCCTGCCCTCCCCGACCCTTGCCCTAGTGTCTCTATACTCTTATACCCCTACTGCCGTCCCCGACCCTTGCCCTAGTGTCTCTGTACCCCTAATACCTGTCCTGCCCTCCCCGACCCTTGCCCTAGTGTCTCTGTACCCCTAATACCTGTCCTGCCCTCCCTGATCCTTGCCCTAGTGTCTCTGTACCCTAATACCTGTCCTGCCCTCCCCGACCCTTGCCCTAGTGTCTCTGTACCCTAATACCTGTCCTGCCCTCCCCGACCCTTGCCCTAGTGTCTCTGTACCCCTAATACCTGTCCTGCCCTCCCTGATCCTTGCCCTAGTGTCTCTGTACCCTAATACCCGACCTGCCCTCCCCGACCCATGCCCTAGTGTCTCTGTACCCTAATACCCCTCCTGCCCTCCCCGACCCTTGCCCTAGTGTCTCTGTACCCTAATACCTGTCCTGCCCTCCCCGACCCTTGCCCTAGTGTCTCTATACTCTTATACCCCTACTGCCCTCCCCGACCCTTGCCCTACGGTCTCTGTACCCCTAATACACCTCCTGCCCTCCCCGACCCTTGCCCTAGTGTCTCTGTACCCTAATACCTGTCCTGCCCTCCCCGGCCCTTGCCCTAGTGTCTCTGTACCCTACTACCCCCTCCTGCCGTCCCCGACCCTTGCCCTAGTGTCTCTGTACCCCTAATACCTGTCCTGCCCTCCCTGACCCTTGCCCTAGTGTCTCTGTACCCCTAATACCTGTCCTGCCCTCCCCGACCCTTGCCCTACTGTCTCTATACTCTTATACCCGTCCTGCCCTCCCCCGACCCTTGCCCTAGTGTCTCTGTACCCTAATACCTGTCCTGCCCTCCCCGACCCTTGCCCTAGTGTCTCTGTACCCTTAATACTTGTCCTGCCCTCCCTGATCCTTGCCCTAGTGTCTCTGTACCCTAATACCCCTCCTGCCCTCCCCGACCCTTGCCCTAGTGTCTCTGTACCCTAATACCCCTACTGCCCTCCCCGACCCCTTGCCCTACTGTCTCTATACTCTTATACCCGTCCTGCCCTCCCCGACCCTTGCCCTAGTGTCTCTGTACCCTAATACCTGTCCTGCCCTCCCCGACCCTTGCCCTAGTGTCTCTGTACCCCTAATACCTGTCCTGCCCTCCCTGATCCTTGCCCTAGTGTCTCTGTACCCTAATACCCCTACTGCCCTCCCCGACCCTTGCCCTAGTGTCTCTGTACCCTAATACCTGTCCTGCCCTCCCCGACCCTTGCCCTAGTGTCTCTGTACCCTAATACCTGTCCTGCCCTCCCTGATCCTTGCCCTAGTGTCTCTGTACCCCTAATACCTGTCCTGCCCTCCCCGAGCCTTGCCCTAGTGTCTCTGTACCCTAATACCTGTCCTGTCCTCCCTGACCCTTGCCCTAGTGTCTCTGTACCCCTAATACCTGTCCTGCCCTCCCCGAGCCTTGCCCTAGTGTCTCTGTACCCTAATACCTGTCCTGCCCTCCCCGACCCTTGCCCTAGTGTCTCTGTACCCCTAATACCTGTCCTGCCCTCCCTGATCCTTGCCCTAGTGTCTCTGTACCCTAATACCCCTACTGCCCTCCCCGACCCTTGCCCTAGTGTCTCTGTACCCTAATACCTGTCCTGCCCTCCCCGACCCTTGCCCTAGTGTCTCTATACTCTTATACCCCTACTGCCGTCCCCGACCCTTGCCCTAGTGTCTCTGTACCCCTAATACCTGTCCTGACCTCCCTGATCCTTGCCCTAGTGTCTCTGTACCCTTATACCCCTACTGCCCTCCCCGACCCTTGCCCTACGGTCTCTGTACCCCTAATACCCCTCCTGCCCTCCCCGACCCTTGCCCTAGTGTCTCTGTACCCTAATACCTGTCCTGCCCTCCCCGACCCTTGCCCTAGTGTCTTTGTACCCTAATACCTGTCCTGCCCTCCCTGATCCTTGCCCTAGTGTCTCTGTACCCTAATACCTGTCCTGCCCTCCCCGACCCTTGCCCTAGTGTCTCTGTACCCTAATACCTGTCCTGCCCTCCCTGATCCTTGCCCTAGTGTCTCTGTACCCTAATACCTGTCCTGCCCTCCCCGACCCTTGCCCTAGTGTCTCTGTACCCTAATACCTGTCCTGCCCTCCCCGACCCTTGCCCTAGTGTCTCTGTACCCCTAATACCTGTCCTGCCCTCCCTGATCCTTGCCCTAGTGTCTCTGTACCCTAATACCCGACCTGCCCTCCCCGACCCTTGCCCTAGTGTCTCTGTACCCTAATACCTGTCCTGCCCTCCCCAACCCTTGCCCTAGTGTCTCTATACTCTTATACCCCTACTGCCCTCCCCGACCCTTGCCCTACGGTCTCTGTACCCCTAATACCCCTCCTGCCCTCCCCGACCCTTGCCCCCTTATCAAGTGTGACCAACCACTAATAGACGACGCGTCTCCTTGAGATGATGAGAGCCGCGCTGGGATGTGGAGGAGGCCGATAAGACTGCGGCCACTGTGGCTGCAATGTGAGGATTTCTGTGGTTCCTCAGCACTGCTAGGAGACATGGCGGCCTCTGATGGCGGCACTGCCAGGGGGGTACAGTAACTGGATGGCAGGTGTAGTGTGACCACTGGCACTATTACGGGGCCCTACATGGAGCACTTGGGTTACAATGTTATAATAATACATAATAATAATTCATTTAATTTATATAGCGCCAACATATTCCATAGCACTGTACAATTTGTAGGGTTCAAGTACTGACAAAAAGATACATTACAAAGAAATAGTCAATTCACACACTGGGACTGAGAGCCCTGCTCGCAAGAGCTTACAATCTATGAGATGGGGCATTGGGGCTGGCTGGTGGGCTCTGCACCCTGCTTGCACCTCTCACTCTAAGAAGCTTTTAGATATTAGGATGTGCCCGTATATGTGTTACCATATATCACTTCTGTGCACTGTGATGGGGCAAACAAGGCAGCTGTGGCCCCTGTGCCAGAACAGTATATAATACCCCACCCCTTCCTTACTGGGCCCCTTTGAAATTGTTTAGGTTGCATACATGATGTGTCCATTAACCCTTTGCACTGCATACAGCCAGCATTGCAATGTAGGTACGGTGCTATAGGCCTCTATGGTCTGGGTATTGTATGGCAATATTATTCGAATACTGGAAGTGTCCCAGCGTTCTTCGGTGTTGTGGCGTAAGTGTAGCGCCACGTAGAGGAGGCAGTAGAGGGCAGCCAGGACAGGAGCGTGGACAGGTGAGCGAAAAGTATCGGCCGCCGCTCAGTGCAATAACATGATATATAGCTGCATATTATTATAGGGTATGGCAGTAGAGGTTGAGCGTGTCATGTTCCTTTAGTATAATAGCATGTGCTCTGTGGACAGTAGTTGATTTGCGGTATTATTTATGCATTGTTTGGCCCTATTACATGGGCATTGCTGCTATGTATTACATAGGAGCTTTATGGCCCTGTCATCCTATGGGAGGACTGTAAGTGAGCAGTGTAGTATTGTGCTAGGATTTTTAGAACGCTATATAGCGGTATTATTTAAGTACTATATAAAGACATGGAGGGTGAGGACAGAGAGCAAGGAAATGTCTGTGTATATTATGTGCACCAAGTACAACAAGAAAAACTGGTTTTAGCTCTTACTCTAATCTTACTCTAAGCCTGTTAAACTTTACAGCGACTTTATGGGGCCTTTTATTCTAATTTCTGGTCACATGGTCTGGTCCAGGGTCTGTAAAACCAGTTTTGCATCTAAGCTTAATGTTAAAGACATAAAAGCAGAGCACTGCAGCCTCCATGTCCCGGGACGTCAGAAGATTTATCAATCCCCGTGTGTAGTCAGGTCAACAACCTGCAGCAGGTGGTCGGACAGGAGACCTCCAGTCCAAGGGGCCATATAAGTGGTCAGACAGGAGACCTCCAGTCCAAGGGGCCATATAAGTGGTCAGACAGGAGACCTCCACTCCAAGGGGCCATATAAGTGGTCAGACAGGAGATCTCCAGTCCAACAGGCAATATAGGTGGTCAGACAGGAGACCGCCAGTCCAAGCGGCCGTATAGGTGGTCAGGCAGGAGACCTCCAGTCCAAGGGGCCATATAGGTGGCCAGACAAGAGACCTCCAGTCCAAGGGGCCATATAAATGGTCAGACAGGAGACCTCCAGTCCAAGGGTCGTATAGGTGGTCAGACAGGAGACCTCCAGTCCAAGGGGCCATATAGGTGGTCAGACAGGAGACCTCCAGTCCAAGAGGCTGTATAGGTGGTCCGACAGGAGACCTCCAGTCCAAGGGGCCGTATAGGTGGTCAGGCAGGAGACCTCCAGTCCAAGCGGCCGTATAGGTGGTCAGGCAGGAGACCTCCAGTCCAAGGGGCCATATAGGTGGCCAGACAAGAGACCTCCAGTCCAAGGGGCTATATAAGTGGTCAGACAGGAGACCTCCAGTCCAAGGGTCGTATAGGTGGTCAGACAGGAGACCTCCAGTCCAAGGGGCCATATAGGTGGTCAGACAGGAGACCTCCAGTCCAACAGGCTATAAAGGTGGTCCGACAGGAGAC
The DNA here is from genome assembly GCA_947044405.1 of Leptodactylus fallax. Taxonomy (NCBI): domain Eukaryota; kingdom Metazoa; phylum Chordata; class Amphibia; order Anura; family Leptodactylidae; genus Leptodactylus; species Leptodactylus fallax. The sequence goes on from CAMRHE010001718.1 coordinate 21,505, forward strand.
CTCCAGTCCAAGGGGCCGTATAGGTGGTCCGACAGGAGACCTCCAGTCCAAGGGGCCGTATAGGTGGTCAGGCAGGAGACCTCCAGTCCAAGGGTCGTATAGGTGGTCAGACAGGAGACTTCCAGTCCAAGGGGTGTCTAGGTGGTCAGACAAGAGACCTCCAGTCAAAGGGGCCATATACTGTGGTCGAGTGAAGGCTAGATTTGTCTAATATAAGGCATATATGTGCATAGTAGAAGGACTCCAGGAGGTTATTTCCACCGCCATCTTGGAGAACTAAGCCCAGATATTCTGAGGATGTAGGCTTGCTCCAATCCTTCATTCTCTTCATGACATCTCAGGCGGACTGGATGATCGTTCTTAATCACTTTGGCTATTGAAGATGCCATGTGCAGCCTGTAATAGAAGTAAATGGACTTTACAATATACTGCAGCGCAATTATATTGCAGTATATTGTACTGGTGATCAGTCCTGGGTGTCTAAAAATAAAAGTAAAAAACCATGCCAGACCAATAAACATATAAAATATTTCTCACATACGGGGAACGCCATAGTGGGAAAAAAAAATCAAAATGGTCGAAGCGCCATCGTCTCGTCATTTAACCTCCCCCTGACTACGGCAATGCAAATGTGTTTTTTTATTTTTTAAAGTTCTGGATTTTTTTTAAGGTGTAAAACATAACAAAAACAATATAAATGTGTTGTTTGTTTGTTTGTTTGTTTGAGTTGGAAGGGACCTCAAGGGCCATCGAGTCCAACCCCATGCAAAAGCAGGAATTCCTAGATCATCCCAGCTATATACCTATCCAGATTCTGCTCCAATAAATCGATGTCTTTCTTAAACTGGGGCGCCCAGAACTGTACACAATATTCCAGGTGGGGTCTGACCAGGGCAGAGTACAGCGGAATAATTACCTCTCTTGATCTAGCTTCAATGCTCGTCTTGATACATCCTAGAATTTTATTAGCCTTTTTAGCCACCGCACCGCACTGTTGACTCATGTTGAGTTTGCGATCTATTATTATGCCCAGATCCTTTTCCCCAGTACTCTCACTTAGTTCTATTCCTCCCATACTATATATGCTTCTTGCATTTCTGTTACCCAGATGTAGGACTTTGCATTTGTCCCTGTTGAATACCATTTTGTTCACCTCAGCCCATTGTTCCAGTGTGTCTAAGTCCTTTTGGATGCACTCTCTCTCCTCTCTAGTGTTGGCTATTCCTCCTATCTTTGTATCATCTGCAAATTTTATTAGTTCCCCATTAACCCCATCATCCAGATCATTTATAAAAATATTAAAAAGTACTGGGCCCAGGACAGAGCCCTGCGGCACCCCGCTTTTTACTTTCTTCCAGTTTGATGTATAGCCATTTAGAATTACTCGTTGTGCCCGATCATTTAGCCAATTGTGAACCCACCTCACTGATATTTTATCAAAGCCATACTTGATCATTTTTTCAATAAGAATGTTATGTGATACTTTATCAAAGGCCTTACTAAAGTCAAGATATACTATGTCCACTGCATTCCCCTGGTCCAACCATTCAGTGACTTTATTGTAGAAGGAAATAAGATTAGTCTGACAAGATTTATTAGGCATAAAGCTGTGCTGGCTCTGATTAATTAAAGCCTTCCCATCCAGGTACCTAATTAAATGTTCTTTAACGATTTGTTCAAAGATTTTTCCTACTATCGAGGTCAGACTTACCGGCCTATAATTTCCTGGGTCGTCCCTATTCCCCTTTTTGTAGATGGGGACCACATTTGCCCTTTTCCAATCTAGAGGGACCACTCCTGTCTCCCATGACTTATTAAAGATTATTGCAAGGGGTTCTTTTATTTCCTCTGCTAATTCTTTTAAAACTCTAGGGTGTAAATCATCCGGTCCTGGGGACTTGGTTTCCTTAATCTTAGCTAAATGTTCTCTTACCAAACCTTCACTTATAATCAGCTTGGAGTCCTCATTCCCCTCATCACTATCACCATTAATGTTGATATTTCCATCCATTTCTTGGGAGAAGACGGATACAAAATATGAATTTAGTAACTCCACCTGCTGATCCACCATGTTAACTTTTTCACCCTTTTCGTTCTTCAGGACTCCAATGGTTTCCTTCACTTTTCTTTTGCTCTTAACATATCCCCAAAAACCTTTTACCTTACTCTTAACTTCTTTTGCAAGCTTCAATTTGTATTCAGCCTTGGCTTTTTTAATGCTTATCTTGCAGAGTCTGCAGACTGCTGTATACTCTCCCTTAGATATAGCTCCCATCTTCCACTTGTTGTAAGTTTCCTTTTTCTTTTTTAGTAGGTTATGTAATTTTTTGGTCATCCATCCTGGAGTTTTTAGGTGATTCCCATTTTTCTTGCTTCTAGGTATTGTTAGTTCCTGTGCATTAATGATTTCACTACGGAAAATTTCCCACCCCTCATGTGCATTTTTGTGCTTAAGTAATTTTCGCCATGGAATTCTACTAACCCTTACCTTTAGGCCCCTAAAATCTGCCCTACTAAAATTGAGCCTTCTAGTCTTTGTCTTCTCAGGTCTTCTTCTTCTTACAACCCCAAACTCGAGTATAGCATGGTCGCTGAATCCCAATGTCCCTGCTACCCTTAATTCCTTAACCATGTCCTCCTTATTAGTTAAAACTAGGTCCAGAATGGATGTTCCTCTCGTGTTTTCTTCTACTAACTGGGCAATGAAGTTGTCTGCTAGAGAGGATAAAAATTTGATAGAGCCTTTACTCGTAGCTGTGTGAGTTTCCCAATGAATATCTGGGTAATTAAAGTCTCCCATGATAACAATTTCAAATTTCTTCGAAAACGTGGTCATTTGCTGTGAAAAAATCTCGTCCATGTCTTCTGTCTGTCCTGGTGGTCTATAATAAACGCCTATTATGATGTCCTTATCATTGTTTTTCCCCTGAATTGTTACCCAAATATTTTCCAATAAGTTATCATTTTGTAAAACTGTGATTTCCGTGGAAATGTGGTCTTTTTTAACATACAATGCAACTCCTCCCCCTCTTTTATTAGTTCTATTTTTTTTGAATAAGTTGTATCCTTCCATCTGTATATTCCAATCATGCTTATCGTTCCACCAAGTTTCTGTAATACCAATGACATCATATTTTTCCTTCTGTATTATCAGTTCTAATTCTCCCTGTTTATTTTCCAAGCTTTGCGCATTTGTGTAAAAACATTTCAGATTGTGCTCTGATACTTCCTTTTTCTTACTTTCCTTCTGAGTATCCTGTCTTAGGTCCTCATTACCACATCTAGTAACCTTGTTTAGTATATCCTTTAGCTGCATGTTCTTGTCTTTCTTTTTACTTCCCATCCCCTCCTCTTCTAGTTTAAAGCCCTCCCTCCTGTTGTGGCCACAGAATACGGATGACTGGTCACATGGAGGAAAAACGAAATCCATAGGAAAATACAAATGCCGTTTTTTTTACTAATTCCCCCCATTCTGATTATTTTTCCAGCTTACAGAGTCCAGTATGCAGTACTATCTGTCCTGCAAAAAATAAGCCCTCATAAGGTTCTATGAACTGAGACGTAAAAAGTTAAGGCTTTTGGAAGGCGGGGAGTGACAAATGGCTGTAGCAGGAAGGGGTTAATTGACAAAATTATTAAAGGGGTTGTCCAAGGTTAAGATTTTTTTATGGCCTGTCCTGAGGACAAAAACCTAATCGATGGGCGGGAGGTAGACAGGCAGCTCCTGGACCGATCAGCTGTACAGAAGTGATTGGTCCAGGAGCCGTCCCCTGTATAGCGGCCAGGTGCCCATTGACTTAACCCCGGACAAGCCCTTTAAGACTTCCATGTTTTGTTGGTTTGATTATTATTATATGTGCAGAATTCCTGTCACACTGACCGCGTTCTCTGTCTTCGCAGTATGATTGTGATCATCATCATCCTCGTTGCCATCATTGCAATTTTGATTGGCATCAGCGTTGCTGGTAAGTTGTCATGTAGACGGTTGTCAGACTACTTATAGTTGTACTGACTTATTATATATGTTTATAACGCGCACATCTCTTCTGCCTACATTCAATCCTCCAGGTAACAAATCCATTAATGACGTGACCACCGTCAATGCGGTTGGACAGATCGGAGAAGACGTGATCTTAGCCTGCACTTTCACCCCTGACTTAAAACAGTACAACAATATCCTGTGGCAGAAGGTGGGAGACAAAGGCATTGTCTACCAGTACGAGAATGGAAAGGTCTCGCTGACCAACCAGAACTCAAACTTCAAAGATCGGGCCTCACTCTTCCTCAACCAAGTGCCTGTAGGAAACGCCTCCCTGAAGATAACCAATGTACAGATCAAAGATGCCGGAGCCTACAAGTGTACAATCTCCAATTCTAATGGGAGTGGAGAGAAACAGCTGAGCCTCGGTGTAGGGGGTGAGTTACATGGAGGAAGAGGAGGCTGAGGAGGGGTCTTCAAGGAGATGGGCGCTGTCTTCAGAGGTAGAAGGCCCTGTCTGAAGAGGAAGGTTGTATATGGTGAAAGAAATATGATCCTGATCTACAGGAAGTGATAAGGAGTGGACTAGGAACCACAATGGAGAGCTCGAGTCAAGCTTAGAGTATACAAGACGTGATACCAAGTACTCAGTAATGACGCAGATCTGCTATAAGATCCACAAGCTGGAATTCAATAAGACTGACCAGCAAAGTTCTGCTCTACTTGACAATGAGTAGATTAGTCCAAACGATCGAATATGTTCTACTGTTGAGTATCTTAAGATTTTCATGAAAGATTGATGGTCAGGGCTTCTAGTTATGGCTAGACCCATTAACAGTCTTAGGAGCAGATCCATCCATAATCTGTTCTATGGATCCCTCAACAGTCTAAGATCTATCAGCAATCTAAGGTTTATAGATCCATCAATAATTAAAATTTGATAAGTCTACCAACAGACTAAGGATTATAGATCCATCAACCATATAAGGATTATAGATCCACCAACAATATGAGGAGTATAGATCCACCAACAATATGAGGATTATAGATCCACCAACCATATAAGGATTATAGATCCACCAACAATATGAGGATTATAGATCCACCAACCATATGAGGATTATAGATCCATCCACCATATAAAGATTATAGATCCATCCACCATATAAGGATTATAGATCCATCCACCATATAAGGATTATAGATCCATCCACCATATAAGGATTATAGATCCACCAACCATATAAGGATTATAGATCCATCCACCATATAAGGATTATAGATCCACCAACCATATAAGGATTATAGATCCATCCACCATATAAGGATTATAGATCCACTAACAATATGAGGATTATAGATCCATCCACCATATAAGGATTATAGATCCACCAACCATATAAGGATTATAGATCCATCCACCATATAAGGATTATAGATCCACTAACAATATGAGGATTATAGATCCATCAACCATATAAGGATTATAGATCCATCAACAGTATAAGGATTATAGATCCATCAACAGTATAAGGATTATGGATCCACCAACACTTTATGGTATAGAGATCCATCAGCAGTCTAAGCTTTATAAACCCCTGAACAATCTGATGTTTAGTGTTCTGAACCATCAGCTTGCTGATGTAAATGGATCTGTCATCAGTCTGCGCTCATCTGATCATACATGTTACATATTACTGGGGCTATGGAGTTTTTCCTCACAGATTCATGATGATGAATTCAGAAAAAGGTCATCCCATGTCCGGGCCTGATAAGTATAAGTAACATGGCGTCTGTAGTCCACCGATGTAGGGACTGTGCAGCCTCCTGTATTCTATCCCTTTACTCTATGTATGATGTCACACACCAGGTATAGAACAGAATTCACACATGTACATTTCCTTTCCAGCTTTTTCTGCTGTGACAGTGACAAACACCTCAGAGACCACCCTGCGTTGTAGCTCCCCCAGCTGGTTACCCCAACCCACAGTCAGCTGGCTGAACGTCTCAACTGAAACTGTTAGTGACATCACCAATTTCTCCACCACATATGTGCCCGGTCTCAGCAGCATGGTCCAGGTCATCTCTGATTTCAGTGAGGCAGAACCAAATACACAGTATAGATGTGTAATACAGAATAACCTAGCTCGGGCTGAAGTAGACTCTATACTAACAGGTGGGTAGTATGTGGAAGGTGACATCATAGATGTGTAATGTGTGGCTGATGACATCTCATACAGTATGTGAGACCATGACATGACATATCAGTGATGACATCACATGCAGTATGTGCCATTATGAGATGGGTTATGTGAATGATGACATCACCAACAGTATGTCTAGCTATTACATAATTGATGACATCAGATATTTAAAATCTGAATAACACATTGTATATGACATTTTTGCTCTAAATGGTTCCTGTCATCATAAACATCCTGAATTGAACAGATGTGCAAAATATTATTTATAATATCACTTGGGTGTAATATTTTATGGATGGCATCACTGTTTTTTAATATGTGAATGCTGACACCATAGGGATGTAATAAATGTGACTGATAACTTCCCATGTATGTAATATGTAGTTGGGGACATAATAAATGTATAGTATGTGACTGATGACATCATCAGAGTGTAATATGTGAGTGATGACATCAAAGGCATGTGATGTAAAGCAAATGACATGAAATAGGTGCTGTATGTGTATAATAATATCCTGTGTAATTGGGCTGGTGAGCCGCTCATATGGATACAGGAGTGACCCCATTGTCTGGTGATGCTTAGGGGGTGCAGTCTGGGCAGTGTGCCAACATTAAATTAGATAAAGTGTGTGACTGATTACATCACAGGTGTGTAATATGTGGACAAACATCACAGGTGTGTAATATGTGAGTGATGACATCAAAGACATGATAATAAGCCATAGACATGTGCGTTGTATGTGTATAATAATATTACAGTGGTGCGTTATATATGGATGATGGTGTCACATGTGTGTACTGTATGGCTGATGACATCAGAGGAGTGTAATATGTGGACAATGACATCACAGGTATGTAATATGTGAGTGATGACATCAGACATGATAATAAGCCATAGACATGTGCGTTGTATGTGTATAATAATATTACAGTGGTGCGTTATATATGGCTGATGGTGTCACGTGTGTACTGTATGGCTGATGACATCAGAGGAGTGTAATATTTGGCTATTGACATCACAGAAGTATAATTTGTGACTGGTGACATCACAGGTATGTAATATGTGGATGATGATATCACAGTGCTGTGTGATATAAAACATGACAGCTCTATGACATTGCATTGTGCAGCACTGACCATTATCTCACCGTATTTGTCTCTAACGGATATTATTTTACAGTTACCGGCCTGAAAACACAATCCCGGCTGGATGTGTTCAGCTCAGCCCCGGTGACGTCACCTTCCCAACTTCTCTTATGCCTCCTTATCCTCATCTTCCATCTTGGATGTGTAACCTTGTAGACGCTGCCCATCCCTACCAGGTAAGTAGACAACCAGTGTCCTGTTCTAGCTCTCTGACCTCAGAGATGCCGCCTATGGACTCGTGTATAAGGAAGGGCACCATGTTGGGAACCAGGTTTGCCCATCATTACCTATTAAACATGGCCCCTTTTTAGCTTCCATGTGATGTCTGGTGGGTGATGGTGTACGGGTGAGTTCTGACTCCTATTTATGAGACCCCTGACATCTGTACCACCTACACTGCCCTGACGGTGTCCCTGGGGTAAAGTCTTCATGGAGGAGCCTTCCTCTATAAGCAAAGTGCATGGGGCACATGAATGTGGCTTGTCTACACCAGATGTTGTCTTCAGGTTCTTCTCTGTCATGTGTGTCCATACATTATATGTGTTTTCTTCCCCAGGACTCCTAAAGTCCAACATTTTGGATGATTGTTCCATAACTGGATGGACGTTGATCTCCATCTTCTCAGGGACAGCTCATTGACCAGTTTTCGCCTTCCTCGTGGGCTTTGGAGATGATCTACGGACTGTAAGCTCTGCAGGTCAAATAGCTTGTGCTGGGATCCTCCTGGTTATATCTTCAGAACATCTTCTCTACTGGTGTCATTGCTGTGCAGCCATCATGAGGATTTTTGGAGACATCTGACAGTACAAAGGCTTCCAAGTCCTCCAGGCTCCAGTCCATGTTAAGGACTACAGAACACACAAGATGGAGCTGGTATATAAACCAAAGCCATGCGGAGCCCGGACCTCAGGACGGGAGTCACACGGCTGAGCTCAGGGACATTGTACCCTGAGTCGTGTCTGTATGTGCATGTATTATTATACAGGGGGTGTGATAATAGAAGAACCTAAATATCATCTGAAGGGGAAGTACAGGAGTCAGAGATAGGAAGGAGCAGGTTCTTCCAGCAGCACAGAGTATTTCAGGATGGGAGTGTGCTGATCCTGTGCGAGACTCAGATTACATAGTGGAAGGAGCAGGATCCCCAGCAGCACAGAGTGTTTCAGTGACACTTGTGGAAATGTAATCCCAACATTTAGATCAAACAGGGTCAATGCCATCCCCTTCCCCCTCTCGTACAGACCCCGGTGTCTCCATGTTAATTGTGGCCCCCAGGTATGTCCATGTATTTTTCTATATATTTATTTATTACCCATGAACCTCTCTGCTTCTTGTGTGATTTACTGCAAATCTGAAATAAAATCTAAGGTGCAATCGTTTTACCTCACAGTGCATTGCACAAGCTCTACAAGTCTATAAATCTACAAGTCTATAAATCTACAGGTCTACAAATCTACAGGTCTATAGGTCTATAAATCTACAGGTCTATAGGTCTACAGGTCTATAAATCTACAGGTCTATAGGTCTACAGGTCTATAAATCTACAAGTCTACAGGTCTATAGGTCTATAAAGCTACAGGTCTACAGGTCTATAGGTCTACAGGTCTATAAAGCTACAGGTCTATAGGTCTATAAGTCTACAGGTCTATAAGTCTACAGGTCTATAAGTCTACAGGTCTATAGGTCTACAGGTCTATAGGTCTATAAATCTATAGGTCTACAGGTCTATAGGTCTACAGGTCTATAAATCTACAGGTCTACAAATCTACAGGTCTACAAATCTACAAGTCTACAGGTCTATAAAGCTATAGGTCTACAGGTCTATAAATCTACAAGTCTACAGGTCTATAGGTCTATAAAGCTACAGGTCTATAGGTCTACAAATCTACAGGTCTACAGGTCTATAAATCTACAGGTCTATAGGTCTACAGGTCTATAGGTCTACAGGTCTATAAGTCTACAGGTCTATAAGTCTACAGGTCTATAGGTCTATAAGTCTACAGGTCTATAAATCTACAGGTCTATAGGTCTACAGGTCTATAAATCTACAAGTCTACAGGTCTATAGGTCTACAGGTCTATAAATCTACAGGTCTATAGGTCTACAGGTCTATAAATCTACAGGTCTACAAATCTACAGGTCTACAAATCTACAAGTCTACAGGTCTATAGGTCTATAAATCTACAAGTCTACAGGTCTATAAAGCTACAGGTCTACAGGTCTATAGGTCTACAGGTGTATAAATCTACAAGTCTACAGGTCTATAAAGCTACAGGTCTATAGGTCTACAAATCTACAGGTCTATAGGTCTACAGGTCTATAAATCTACAGGTCTATAGGTCTACAGGTCTATAAGTCTACAGGTCTATAAGTCTACAGGTCTATAAATCTACAGGTCTATAGGTCTACAGGTCTATAGGTCTACAGGTCTATAAATCTACAGGTCTATAAGTCTACAGGTCTATAAATCTACAGGTCTATAGGTCTACAGGTCTACAAGTCTATAAATATACAAGTCTATAGGTGTATAATATTAATATTGGGGTCTGATAATTATATAGGGGTCTTAGAATAATACTGGGATCCCAATTTACAGGAGAATGCTCTGTTTATAGGTTTCGTTTCTCTGTTTTTCTTCCACCCTCATATATAAGTTTCACTTTCCATTGTGATGTGATGAAGTTTCAGAACAGATATCTATAGAAAGTATACTGGAATACACATATAAATGCCTTAAATATTCTCTCTCTCATTCTGGCATTTGGCAAATATAAATAATTTTAGTAATCCAAATTGTCCTAAAAGGGGAAAGGTTTATTCTGATTTCATGTCAGATAGTGAGAAAAAGAGCTGAAAACTGCTGTTCACAAACGCTCTCCATCCAACCTCACTGAGCTCCAGCTGTTTTCCAAGGAAGAATGGGCAAGAACTGATAGAGACAACCCCAAGCGACTTGTAGCTGTAATCGCAGCAAAAGGGGGCGCTACAAAGTATTAACTTAAGGAGGCCGAATAATATTGCACGCCCCACTTTTCAGATTTTTATTTTTTACAAAAGTTTAAAATAACCAATAAATTTCGTTCCACTTCACGATTGTGTCCCACTTGTTGTTGATTCTTCACCAAAAAATTAAAATTTTATATCCTTATGTTTGAAGCCTGAAATGTGGCAAAAGGTTGAAAAGTTCAAGGAGGCCGAATACTTTCGCAAGGCACTGTATATACATTCATACACACATATATTTATACATACATACATACACTGTGTTTCAAATTATTATGCAAATAATATTTTCTCATATTTTCCAAAATTACCTATATGAATTGCAGTCATTGTAATTTTCCAGTCATCAACTATTCGAGTATAATTGAAAGGTTTTTGAACAAACTGCCTATGATAACAGAATATTAAAAAAAAAAAATAAACATTCAAAATGCATGTTTCAAATTATTATGCACAGCAGAATTTGCAACCTTTTCATTTTTATTAAGAACAAAAAAATTGTCATTGTGAAATTCTAAGCATTAGCAGGTTATTACAAACTGAAATCAAACAGTTTTCAAGCCAAAACTTTATTCGAGGTGATGTTACATTTGCACATAGGACCCCTTGTTCGAAAGAAGCTTCTGAACTCTCTCGTCCATTGAATTTGTCAGTTTTTGGATGGTTTCTGCTTCAATTGTTTTGCATGAGGACAGAATCCCCTCCCAGAGCTGTTGCTTAGATGTGAGCTGCCTCCCACCATCATAGACACTCCTTTTGATGATGCTCCAGAGGTTCTCAATGGGGTTGAGGTCAGGGGAGCATGGGGGCCACACCATAAGTTTGTCCCCTTTTATGCCCATAGCAGCCAGAGATGCAGATGTGTTATTTGCAGCATGAGACGGTGCATTATCATGCATAAAATGATCTTTCTGCGGAATGCATGGTTCTTCTTCTTGAACCATGGCAGGAAGTGCTGTTTGAGAAACTCCACATACATTATGGAGTTCATCTTTACCCCTTCAGGGATCCTAAAGGGGGCGACAATCTCTCTCCCCATGATTCCAGCCCAAAACATTACTCCACCTCCTCCTTGTTGGCGCCGTAGCCGTGTTTGCATGGGGTGTCCATCAACAAGCCATCCTCCACTCCATCCATCTGGACCATCGAGCGTTGCACGGCACTCATCGGTCTTCATGTATTGTTTGGCCCACTGGAGCCGTTTCTGCTTGTGTGCAGTGGATAGAGGAGGTCGACAGGATGGCTTACGCACAGCTGCAAACCTCTGAAGGACCCTGCATCTTGTTGTTCGTGGGACGATGGAGGCACCAGCAGCTTCAAAAACTTGTCTGCTGCTATGACAAGGCATTTTTGAAGCTGCTCTTTTAACCTGACGTAATTGCCTGTTGGGAAGATTCCTCAATTTTCCCTTATCAGCACGCACACGTGTGTGCTGTGAAGCAGCTACATACTTCTAGATTGTGCGATGATCACGATGAAGTGTCTTGGCAATGTTGATTGTAGTCATGCCTTGACCTAAACACTCCACAATTTGTTGCTTCTCAGCAGCCGACACATCCTTTTTCTTTCCCATTTTGGCTGAAAATGTAGGCAGCTTAATAATGTGGGACAGCCTTCTTAAGTAGTCTTGCCTTTAATTGGACACACCTGCCAAACTAATTAGCACAGGTGTCTGCAATTGCTTTCAGTGATATAAAGAGCCCTGACACACATCACCAGCAATGAGTCTGACAAACAAAAAAATTCTTACCTTATCACTCCTAAACACTTTTTGCATAATAAATTGGAACACAGTGTATATACAGTACACACATATAAGGGGGAGGCAGGATGGGCCCTGATTTAAAGGGAAATGCACTGCAATAATGCTACATATAGTGGTCAGGTTACCTTTCTCAGTGGAGTCCCCTACCCTTCATATAGCAGTTTCATTTTTCAATGTATGTATCTAGGATGTATCTATCCGATGTATCTAGGATGTATCTATCCGATGTATCTAGGATGTATCTATCCGATGTATCTAGGATGTATCTATCCGATGTATCTAGGATGTATCTATCTGATGTATCTAGGCCGTATCTGTGGTGTTGCTACAGATAGAATCTCCACTTTCTCTTTGTATTCTGTTCTTAAGAACTGCGATAAACTATCACACCCATCATCCACTATCATATGTGATAAAGGAAACCCAGAGGGTGGGCAGTAGTGCAGATAACAGCCGGTGACTATAACATCCGCCCCTATAGTTTTCTCTGGTTATCGCTGTTTTGTTTAATGGACAGATTAAAAACTTTTCCTGCTCAGGAAAGGTGGGGTCCTGAATATACTCCGTGAGCTCTCATCTTAATGATTGGACAGAGCTTTGATGAATCACTCTGCCTGATCATATAGAGAACTGTGGCTGCAAAGTACATTCTGCGCTATGTAAATTCTCTCTCTCCCGACATTCATTTATTTGCATAGGGGACAGGGGAGCGGTCTGTGAGGAGGTGACAACAGTCTATAAGGACAGGGGAGCAGTCTGTGAGGAGGTGACAGCAGTCTATAAGGACAGGGGAGCAGTCTGTGAGGAGGTGAGAGCAGTCTATAAGGACAGGGGAGCAGTCTGTGTGAAGGTGAAAGCAGTCTATAAGGACAGGGGAGCAGTCTGTGAGGAGGTGAGAGCAGTCTATAAGGACAGGGGAGCAGTCTGTGTGAAGGTGAGATCAGTCTATATGGATAGGGGAGCAGTCTGTGAGGAGGTGAGAGCAGTCTATAAGGACAGGGGAGCAGTCTGTGTGAAGGTGAAAGCAGTCTATAAGGACAGGGGAGCAGTCTGTGAGGAGGTGAGAGCAGTCTATAAGGACAGGTGAGCAGTCTGTGTGAAGGTGAGAGCAGTCTATATGGATAGGGGAGCAGTCTGTGTGGAGGTGAGAGCAGTCTATATGGACAGGGGAGCAGTCTATGTGGAGGTGACAGCAGTCTATAAGGACAGGGGAGCGGTCTGTGAGGAGGTGACAGCAATCTATAAGGACAGGGGAGCAGTCTGTTAGGAGGTGAGAGCAGTCTATAAGGACAGGGGAGCATTCTGTGAGGAGGTGAGAGCAGTCTATAAGGACAGGGGAGCAGTCTGTGTGGAGGTGAGAGCAGTCTATATGGACAGGGGAGCAATCTGTGAGGAGGTGACAGCAGTCTATAAGGACAGGGAAGCAGTCTGTGAGGAGGTGAGAGCAGTCTATAAGGACAGGGGAGCAGTCTGTGTGAAGGTGAAAGCAGTCTATATGGATAGGAGAGCAGTCTGTGAGGAGGTGAGAGCAATATATTAGGACAGGGGAGCAGTCTGTGAGGAGGTGAGAGCAGTATATTAGGACAGGGGAGCGGTCTGTGAGGAGGTGAGAGCAGTCTATAAGGACAGGGGAGCAGTCTGTGAGGAGGTGACAGCAGTCTATAAGGACAGGGGAGCAGTCTGTGTGGAGGTGACAGCAGTCTATAAGGACAGGGGAGCAGTCTATATGGAGGTGAGAGCAGTCTATAAGGACAGGGGAGCAGTCTATATGGAGGTGAGAGCAGTCTATAAGGACAGGGGAGCAGTCTGTGTGGAGGTGACAGCAGTCTATAAGGACAGGGGAGCAGTCTATATGGAGGTGAGAGCAGTCTATAAGGACAGGGGAGCAGTCTGTGTGGAGGTGAGATCAGGGAGAAGTCTGTGAGAGGGAGCTTAAGGAGCACTTTGTGTGGAGTGGAGTGGAGAGGGGCAAGTAAGATTTCTTTAAGAGAAATGAGTGCAGGTACCATAGTCTGTATGAGAGGGGTACAGCTGTCCATTCCAGTCTCCTGCTACAGGGACCACGGTGGAATTGGAAGGGGCGAATAACCCATTAGATACCAGGTATGCAACTTTAACCCCTTTGGTACACTAGACAACCAGGGATAATGATATTGACGCTTTCTTTTGCCCTAGACCCCTAGTAATACTGACAATACCCCATCTCTGGTCTAGACTAACAGGGATTGCAGAGAATTATTTCTCTCTGCTGTAGACCCCAGAGATACTACCATTATCTACCCTAGTTAGTTGTGGCCCCCAGAACTATGAACAATTCTTATTCAAGAAGTTGGATGGTCAGAAATCGTAGGAAAGTGGCCAACAAGGCATGTATGGCTCCTGAGCTCCACTTTGGCCACCTCTGATATATGCACATACTACAGACACACAGTGGGGGCAACATCACTCCAGGATGTTGTAGTCCAGGTCGAGGGCTTTATCCCAACTTTCAATGAAGAATGCATGGACGATAAACTCCATTATATGTCATGTAATATCCTGAAATCAAGAATTCTGGAAGATTGGATATGTGGAAGAACTGAAGACATAGCGTTTATTGGCAGCCGGAGATGGAAGGACTCGTGATCATTGTGATTATACTCCATACATATGTCCTGATCATCTACAGTCCACACATGTTCATGGGTCATCCAACGCCAATGGAGCCCCCAACTATCAATAGTCTTCTCTAGAAGGGTAAACATGGCATCACTATGAGGATACCCTGGATTTGGGGATGTACACTAGACTTAACCTGGATGGCTCGCCATAGTCAAAGGACTATTTAATGGTCCCATTGCCAATCCTGTAGACCCTGCCGTGATGACAATCCCTGGTGGTTCTTATTCATGGCCAACCAAGAATCTCCATGGATCTCTGGGGAGGATATCGATACAGCTGACTGAATGTTCTGGTCAGGAGAACAGCCTCATCTCTGAAGTTTCTGTGAAGCTATCCTCCCTCCATTGGACAAGTCCACAATATCTTAAGGAGGATGATGTGTGTAGTCTATGTTCTACCTGTTCTCTTGTGTTTTCAGGGTGCCATAGATTACATTAGAGGCATCCATGCTGCTTGTCTCACATGTGTACGCCAGGGACAGGCTAGATGCGGCTGTCTTCACAGGAGCATATTCTACTTCTGTCCTACTCCTGCTTTGTATCTCCTCCATCCTCGGCGCTCCCTTTGGCTGAGGGAATATGGTGGAGTAGTGCAGTTCTGTATCATCGGGCTTCTTCCGAAAGAACTAGAAAAGACAAAGGAGGTGAAAATGAAGAGGGATCTGAAGGGGACAGAGGAGTCTGGAGAAGAACAGAGGGATCTGAAGGGGACAGGTAGGTCTAGAGGAGAACAGAAGGATCTGGAGGGGGACAGGTAGGTCCAGAGGACTCTGGAAGAGGTCAGAGGTGTCTTAAAGTAGCAGAGGGGTATGGAGGGGACAGAGATGTCTGGAGAGGGTAGAGATATCTAGATGGGACAGAAAGGGGGCAGAGGGGTTTGACTAGGACATTATAGATGATCTGGAAAGTAAAAAACTAGTCTCAAGAAAACATGAGATGGAGGGGACAGAGTGACAGATATAAAGAGGACTGAGTGGTCTGACAACAAGAGAAACAAGAAATCTCAGTCAATCCAATGTTTAGGGGTCAGTGGAGATAGCTGTCATGTGTAAGACCATCCTTATTTTTCAGAATTATCGAGCAGTCTCGAAGATGTCTTGTACTCACCTGCCATCTCTTCTTTTTCCTCCTCTTTGTGCCATGTGTCTGGGCCCCTGGTGAGACAAACAATGAAAGTCTTGGTGTCAGATGGGAAAGGGTCTATAGTAATAATAATAATAACTTTATTTATATAGCGCCAACATATTCCGTAGCACTTTACAAATCAGAGGACACAAACAGATAATATGAGACATTACATGTGACAAAGAAATAACATATCAAACAATAAGAGTGAGGGTCTGGACACAAGAGCTTACATTCTATGAGAAGATAGAGAGAACACAAGAGGAGTGAGGGCCCCGCTAACAAGAGCTTACAATCTATGAGGAGATAGAGAGGAGGACACAAGAGGAGTGAGGGCCCCGCTCACAGGAGCTTACAATCTATGAGGAGATAGAGAGGAGGACACAAGAGGAGTGAGGGCCCCGCTCACAAGAGCTTACAATCTATGAGGAGATAGGAGGAGGACACAAGAAGAGTGAGGACCCCGCTCACAAGAGCTTACAATCTATGAGGAGATAGGAGGACACAAGAGGAGTGAGGACCCCGCTCACAAGAGCTTACAATCTATGAGGAGATAGAGAGGAGGACACAAGAGGAGTGAGGGCCCCGCTCACAAGAGCTTACAATCTATGAGGAGATAGAGAGGAGGACACAAGAGTAGTGAGGGCCCCGCTCACAAGAGCTTACAATCTATGAGGAGATAGAGAGGAGGACACAAGAGGAGTGAGGGCCCCGCTCACAAGAGCTTACAATCTATGAGGAGATAGAGAGGAGGACACAAGAGGAGTGAGGGCCCCGCTCACAAGAGCTTACAATCTATGAGGAGATAGAGAGGACACAAGAGGAGTGAGGGCCCCGCTCAAAAGAGCTTACAATCTATGAGGAGATAGAGAGGACACAAGAGGAGTGAGGGCCCCGCTCACAAGAGCTTACAATTTATGAGGAGATAGGAGGAGGACACAAGAAGAGTGAGGACCCCGCTCACAAGAGCTTACAATCTATGAGGAGATAGAGAGGACACGAGGAGTGAGGACCCCGCTCACAAGAGCTTACAATCTATGAGGAGATAGAGAGGACACAAGAGGAGTGAGGACCCCGCTCACAAGAGCTTACAATCTATGAGGAGATAGGAGGACACAAGAGGAGTGAGGACCCCGCTCACAAGAGCTTACAATCTATGAGGAGATAGGAGGAGGACACAAGAAGAGTGAGGACCCCGCTCACAAGAGCTTACAATCTATGAGGAGATAGGAGGAGGACACAAGAAGAGTGAGGACCCCGCTCACAAGAGCTTACAATCTATGAGGAGATAGAGAGGACACAAGAGGAGTGAGGACCCTGCTCACAAGAGCTTACAATCTATGAGGAGATAGAGAGGACACAAGAGGAGTGAGGGCCCCGCTCACAAGAGCTTACAATCTATGATGAGATAGGAGGAGGACACAAGAGGAGTGAGGGCCCCGCTCACAAGAGCTTACAATCTATGAGGAGATAGGAGGAGGACACAAGAGGAGTGAGGGCCCCGCTCACAAGAGCTTACAATCTATGAGGAGATAGAGAGGACACAAGAGGAGTGAGGGCCCCGCTCACAAGAGCTTACAATCTATGAGGAGATAGAGAGGAGGACACAAGAGGAGTGAGGACCCCGCTCACAAGAGCTTACAATCTATGAGGAGATAGGAGGAGGACACAGGAGTGAGGACCCCGCTCACAAGAGCTTACAATCTATGAGGAGATAGGAGGAGGACACAAGAGGAGTGAGGGCCCCGCTCACAAGAGCTTACAATCTATGAGGAGATAGAGAGGACACAAGAGGAGTGAGGGCCCCGCTCACAAGAGCTTACAATCTATGAGGAGATAGAGAGGACACAAGAGGAGTGAGGACCCCGCTCACAAGAGCTTACAATCTATGAGGAGATAGAGAGGACACAAGAGGAGTGAGGGCCCCGCTCACAAGAGCTTACAATCTATGAGGAGATAGAGAGGAGGACACAAGAGGAGTGAGGGCCCCGCTCACAAGAGCTTACAATCTATGAGGAGAGAGGACACAAGAGGAGTGAGGACCCCGCTCACAAGAGCTTATAATCTATGAGGAGATAGAGAGGAAACAAGAGGAGTGAGGGCCCCGCTCACAAGAGCTTACATTCTATGAGGAGATAGGAGGACACAAGAGGAGTGAGGGCCCCGCTCACAAGAGCTTACAATCTATGAGGAGATAGAGAGGACACAAGAGGAGTGAGGGCCCCGCTCACAAGAGCTTACAATCTATGAGGAGATAGAGAGGACACAAGAGGAGTGAGGACCCCGCTCACAAGAGCTTACAATCTATGAGGAGATAGAGAGGACACAAGAGGAGTGAGGACCCCGCTCACAAGAGCTTACAATCTATGAGGAGATAGAGAGGACACAAGAGGAGTGAGGGCCCCGCTCACAAGAGCTTACAATCTATGAGGAGATAGAGAGGACACAAGAGGAGTGAGGACCCCGCTCACAAGAGCTTACAATCTATGAGGAGATAGGGGGACACAACAGGAGTGAGGACCCCGCTCACAAGAGCTTACAATCTATGAGGAGATAGGAGGACACAAGAGGAATGAGGACCCCGCTCACAAGAGCTTACAATCTATGAGAAGATAGAGAGGACACAGGAGGAGTGAGGACCCCGCTCACAAGAGCTTACAATCTATGAGGAGATAGAGAGGACACAAGAGGAGTGAGGGCCCCGCTCACAAGAGCTTACAATCTATGAGGAGATAGGAGGAGGACACAAGAAGAGTGAGGACCCCGCTCACAAGAGCTTACAATCTATGAGGAGATAGAGAGGACACGAGGAGTGAGGACCCCGCTCACAAGAGCTTACAATCTATGAGGAGATAGAGAGGACACAAGAGGAGTGAGGACCCCGCTCACAAGAGCTTACAATCTATGAGGAGATAGGAGGACACAAGAGGAGTGAGGACCACGCTCACAAGAGCTTACAATCTATGAGGAGATAGGAGGAGGACACAAGAAGAGTGAGGACCCCGCTCACAAGAGCTTACAATCTATGAGGAGATAGGAGGAGGACACAAGAAGAGTGAGGACCCCGCTCACAAGAGCTTACAATCTATGAGGAGATAGGAGGACACAAGAGGAGTGAGGACCCCGCTCACAAGAGCTTACAATCTATGATGAGATAGGAGGAGGACACAAGAGGAGTGAGGGCCCCGCTCAAAAGAGCTTACAATCTATGAGGAGATAGGAGGAGGACACAAGAGGAGTGAGGGCCCCGCTCACAAGAGCTTACAATCTATGAGGAGATAGAGAGGACACAAGAGGAGTGAGGGCTCCGCTCACAAGAGCTTACAATCTATGAGGAGATAGAGAGGAGGACACAAGAGGAGTGAGGACCCCGCTCACAAGAGCTTACAATCTATGAGGAGACAGGAGGAGGACACAGGAGTGAGGACCCCGCTCACAAGAGCTTACAATCTATGAGGAGATAGGAGGAGGACACAAGAGGAGTGAGGGCCCCGCTCACAAGAGCTTACAATCTATGAGGAGATAGAGAGGACACAAGAGGAGTGAGGGCCCCGCTCACAAGAGCTTACAATCTATGAGGAGATAGAGAGGACACAAGAGGAGTGAGGACCCCGCTCACAAGAGCTTACAATCTATGAGGAGATAGAGAGGACACAAGAGGAGTGAGGGCCCCGCTCACAAGAGCTTACAATCTATGAGGAGATAGAGAGGAGGACACAAGAGGAGTGAGGGCCCCGCTCACAAGAGCTTACAATCTATGAGGAGAGAGGACACAAGAGGAGTGAGGACCCCGCTCACAAGAGCTTATAATCTATGAGGAGATAGAGAGGACACAAGAGGAGTGAGGGCCCCGCTCACAAGAGCTTACATTCTATGAGGAGATAGGAGGACACAAGAGGAGTGAGGACCCCGCTCACAAGAGCTTACAATCTATGAGGAGATAGGGGGACACAAGAGGATAGAGGACCCCGCTCACAAGAGCTTACAATCTATGAGGAGATAGAGAGGACACAAGAGGAGTGAGGGCCCCGCTCACAAGAGCTTACAATCTATGAGGAGATAGAGAGGACACAAGAGGAGTGAGGACCCCGCTCACAAGAGCTTACAATCTATGAGGAGATAGAGAGGACACAAGAGGAGTGAGGACCCCGCTCACAAGAGCTTACAATCTATGAGGAGATAGAGAGGACACAAGAGGAGTGAGGGCCCCGCTCACAAGAGCTTACAATCTATGAGGAGATAGAGAGGACACAAGAGGAGTGAGGACCCCGCTCACAAGAGCTTACAATCTATGAGGAGATAGGGGGACACAACAGGAGTGAGGACCCCGCTCACAAGAGCTTACAATCTATGAGGAGATAGGAGGACACAAGAGGAATGAGGACCCCGCTCACAAGAGCTTACAATCTATGAGAAGATAGAGAGGACACAGGAGGAGTGAGGACCCCGCTCACAAGAGCTTACAATCTATGAGGAGATAGGAGGAGGACACAAGAGGAGTGAGGGCCCCGCTCACAAGAGCTTACAATCTATGAGGAGATAGGAGGAGGACACAAGAGGAGTGAGGACCCCGCTCACAAGAGCTTACAATCTATGAGGAGATAGAGGGGACACAACAGGAGTGAGGACCCCGCTCACAAGAGCTTACAATCTATGAGGAGATAGAGAGGACACAAGAGGAGTGAGGACCCCGCTCACAAGAGCTTACAATCTATGAGGAGATAGAGAGGACACAGGAGGAGTGAGGACCCCGCTCACAAGAGCTTACAATCTATGAGGAGATAGGAGGAGGACACAAGAAGAGTGAGGACCCCGCTCACAAGAGCTTACAATCTATGAGGAGATAGGAGGAGGACACAAGAAGAGTGAGGACCCCGCTCACAAGAGCTTACAATCTATGAGGAGATAGAGAGGACACAAGAGGAGTGAGGACCCCGCTCACAAGAGCTTACAATCTATGATGAGATAGGAGGAGGACACAAGAGGAGTGAGGGCCCCGCTCACAAGAGCTTACAATCTATGAGGAGATAGGAGGAGGACACAAGAGGAGTGAGGGCCCCGCTCACAAGAGCTTACAATCTATGAGGAGATAGAGAGGAGGACACAAGAGGAGTGAGGGCTCCGCTCACAAGAGCTTACAATCTATGAGGAGATAGAGAGGAGGACACAAGAGGAGTGAGGACCCCGCTCACAAGAGCTTACAATCTATGAGGAGACAGGAGGAGGACACAAAGGAGTGAGGACCCCGCTCACAAGAGCTTACAATCTATGAGGAGATAGGAGGAGGACACAAGAGGAGTGAGGGCCCCGCTCACAAGAGCTTACAATCTATGAGGAGATAGAGGAGGACACAAGAGGAGTGAGGGCCCCGCTCACAAGAGCTTACAATCTATGAGGAGATAGAGGAGGACACAAGAGGAGTGAGGGACCCCGCTCACAAGAGCTTACAATCTATGAGGAGATAGAGAGGACACAAGAGGAGTGAGGGCCCCGCTCACAAGAGCTTACAATCTATGAGGAGATAGAGAGGAGGACACAAGAGGAGTGAGGGCCCCGCTCACAAGAGCTTACAATCTATGAGGAGACGGGAGGACACAAGAGGAGTGAGGACCCCGCTCACAAGAGCTTATAATCTATGAGGAGATAGAGAGGACACAAGAGGAGTGAGGGCCCCGCTCACAAGAGCTTACATTCTATGAGGAGATAGGAGGACACAAGAGGAGTGAGGACCCCGCTCACAAGAGCTTACAATCTATGAGGAGATAGGGGGACACAAGAGGATAGAGGACCCCGCTCACAAGAGCTTACAATCTATGAGGAGATAGAGAGGACACAAGAGGAGTGAGGGCCCCGCTCACAAGAGCTTACAATCTATGAGGAGATAGAGAGGACACAAGAGGAGTGAGGACCCCGCTCACAAGAGCTTACAATCTATGAGGAGATAGAGAGGACACAAGAGGAGTGAGGACCCCGCTCACAAGAGCTTACAATCTATGAGGAGATAGAGAGGACACAAGAGGAGTGAGGGCCCCGCTCACAAGAGCTTACAATCTATGAGGAGATAGAGAGGACACAAGAGGAGTGAGGACCCCGCTCACAAGAGCTTACAATCTATGAGGAGATAGGGGGACACAACAGGAGTGAGGACCCCGCTCACAAGAGCTTACAATCTATGAGGAGATAGGAGGACACAAGAGGAATGAGGACCCCGCTCACAAGAGCTTACAATCTATGAGAAGATAGAGAGGACACAGGAGGAGTGAGGACCCCGCTCACAAGAGCTTACAATCTATGAGGAGATAGGAGGAGGACACAAGAGGAGTGAGGGCCCCGCTCACAAGAGCTTACAATCTATGAGGAGATAGGAGGAGGACACAAGAGGAGTGAGGGCCCCGCTCACAAGAGCTTACAATCTATGAGGAGATAGGGGGACACAACAGGAGTGAGGACCCCGCTCACAAGAGCTTACAATCTATGAGGAGATAGGAGGACACAAGAGGAGTGAGGACCCCGCTCACAAGAGCTTACAATCTATGAGGAGATAGAGAGGACACAGGAGGAGTGAGGACCCCGCTCACAAGAGCTTACAATCTATGAGGAGATAGGAGGAGGACACAAGAGGAGTGAGGACCCCGCTCACAAGAGCTTACAATCTATGAGGAGATAGGAGGAGGACACAAGAGGAGTGAGGACCTCGCTCACAAGAGCTTACAATCTATGAGGAGATAGAGAGGACACAAGAGGAGTGAGGACCCCGCTCACAAGAGCTTACAATCTATGAGGAGATAGGAGGAAGACACAAGAGGAGTGAGGACCCCGCTCACAAGAGCTTACAATCTATGAGGAGATAGAGAGGACACAAGAGGAGTGAGGGCCCCGCTCACAAGAGCTTACAGTCTATGAGGAGATAGAGAGGAGGACACAAGAGGAGTGAGGACCCCGCTCACAAGAGCTTACAATCTATGAGGAGATAGGAGGAGGACACAAGAGGAGTGAGGACCCCGCTCACAAGAGCTTACAATCTATGAGGAGATAGGAGGAGGACACAAGAAGAGTGAGGACCCCGCTCACAAGAGCTTACAATCTATGAGGAGATAGGAGGACACAAGAGGAGTGAGGACCCCGCTCACAAGAGCTTACAATCTATGATGAGATAGGAGGAGGACACAAGAGGAGTGAGGGCCCCGCTCACAAGAGCTTACAATCTATGAGGAGATAGGAGGAGGACACAAGAGGAGTGAGGGCCCCGCTCACAAGAGCTTACAATCTATGAGGAGATAGAGAGGACACAAGAGGAGTGATGGCTCCGCTCACAAGAGCTTACAATCTATGAGGAGATAGAGAGGAGGACACAAGAGGAGTGAGGACCCCGCTCACAAGAGCTTACAATCTATGAGGAGACAGGAGGAGGACACAAGGAGTGAGGACCCCGCTCACAAGAGCTTACAATCTATGAGGAGATAGGAGGAGGACACAAGAGGAGTGAGGGGCCCCGCTCACAAGAGCTTACAATCTATGAGGAGATAGAGAGGACACAAGAGGAGTGAGGGCCCCGCTCACAAGAGCTTACAATCTATGAGGAGATA
Source organism: Leptodactylus fallax (assembly GCA_947044405.1). Taxonomy (NCBI): domain Eukaryota; kingdom Metazoa; phylum Chordata; class Amphibia; order Anura; family Leptodactylidae; genus Leptodactylus; species Leptodactylus fallax. The sequence continues at coordinate 44,973 of CAMRHE010001718.1, forward strand.
GAGAGGACACAAGAGGAGTGAGGACCCCGCTCACAAGAGCTTACAATCTATGAGGAGATAGAGAGGACACAAGAGGAGTGAGGGCCCCGCTCACAAGAGCTTACAATCTATGAGGAGATAGAGAGGACACAAGAGGAGTGAGGGCCCCGCTCACAAGAGCTTACAATCTATGAGGAGATAGAGAGGACACAAGAGGAGTGAGGACCCCGCTCACAAGAGCTTACAATCTATGAGGAGATAGAGAGGACACAAGAGGAGTGAGGACCCCGCTCACAAGAGCTTACAATCTATGAGGAGATAGAGAGGACACAAGAGGAGTGAGGGCCCCGCTCACAAGAGCTTACAATCTATGAGGAGATAGAGAGGACACAAGAGGAGTGAGGACCCCGCTCACAAGAGCTTACAATCTATGAGGAGATAGGGGGACACAACAGGAGTGAGGACCCCGCTCACAAGAGCTTACAATCTATGAGGAGATAGCAGGACACAAGAGGAATGAGGACCCCGCTCACAAGAGCTTACAATCTATGAGAAGATAGAGAGGACACAGGAGGAGTGAGGACCCCGCTCACAAGAGCTTACAATCTATGAGGAGATAGGAGGAGGACACAAGAGGAGTGAGGGCCCCGCTCACAAGAGCTTACAATCTATGAGGAGATAGAGAGGACACAAGAGGAGTGAGGACCCCGCTCACAAGAGCTTACAATCTATGAGGAGATAGGAGGACACAAGAGGAGTGAGGACCCCGCTCACAAGAGCTTACAATCTATGAGGAGATAGAGAGGACACAGGAGGAGTGAGGACCCCGCTCACAAGAGCTTACAATCTATGAGGAGATAGGAGGAGGACACAAGAGGAGTGAGGACCCCGCTCACAAGAGCTTACAATCTATGAGGAGATAGGAGGAGAACACAAGAGGAGTGAGGACCTCGCTCACAAGAGCTTACAATCTATGAGGAGATAGAGAGGACACAAGAGGAGTGAGGACCCCGCTCACAAGAGCTTACAATCTATGAGGAGATAGGAGGAAGACACAAGAGGAGTGAGGACCCCGCTCACAAGAGCTTACAATCTATGAGGAGATAGAGAGGACACAAGAGGAGTGAGGGCCCCGCTCACAAGAGCTTACAATCTATGAGGAGATAGGAGGAGGACACAAGAAGAGTGAGGACCCCGCTCACAAGAGCTTACAATCTATGAGGAGATAGAGAGGACACAGAGGAGTGAGGACCCCGCTCACAAGAGCTTACAATCTATGAGGAGATAGAGAGGACACAAGAGGAGTGAGGACCCCGCTCACAAGAGCTTACAATCTATGAGGAGATAGGAGGACACAAGAGGAGTGAGGACCCCGCTCACAAGAGCTTACAATCTATGAGGAGATAGGAGGAGGACACAAGAAGAGTGAGGACCCCGCTCACAAGAGCTTACAATCTATGAGGAGATAGGAGGAGGACACAAGAAGAGTGAGGAC
>CAMRHE010001719.1:0-46382 GCA_947044405.1 Leptodactylus fallax
AGTGTACACTGGTGGTAGAGATGGAGGAGAGGACTGATATGTATAGTGTACACTGGTGGTAGAGATGGAGGAGAGAGGACTGATATGTATAGTGTACACTGGTGGTAGAGATGGAGGAGAGGACTGATATGTATAGTGTACACTGGTGGTAGAGATGGAGGAGAGGACTGATATGTATAGTGTACACTGGTGGTAGAGATGGAGGAGAGAGAACTGATATGTATAGTGTACACTGGTGGTAGAGATGGAGGAGAGGACTGATATGTATAGTGTACACTGGTGGTAGAGATGGAGGAGAGAGGACTGATATGTATAGTGTACACTGGTGGTAGAGATGGAGGAGAGAGGACTGATATGTATAGTGTACACTGGTGGTAGAGATGGAGGAGAGGACTGATATGTATAGTGTACACTGGTGGTAGAGATGGAGGAGAGGACTGATATGTATAGTGTACACTGGTGGTAGAGATGGAGGAGAGAGGACTGATATGTATAGTGTACACTGGTGGTAGAGATGGAGGAGAGAGGACTGATATGTATAGTGTACACTGGTGGTAGAGATGGAGGGAGAGGACTGATATGTATAGCGTACACTGGTGGTAGAGATGGAGGAGAGAGGACTGATATGTATAGTGTACACTGGTGGTAGAGATGGAGGAGAGGACTGATATGTATAGTGTACACTGGCGGTAGAGATGGAGGAGAGAGGACTGATATGTATAGTGTACACTGGTGGTAGAGATGGAGGAGAGGACTGATATGTATAGTGTACACTGGTGGTAGAGATGGAGGGAGAGGACTGATATGTATAGTGTACACTGGTGGTAGAGATGGAGGAGAGAGGACTGATATGTATAGTGTACACTGGTGGTAGAGATGGGGGAGAGGACTGATATGTATAGTGTACACTGGCGGTAGAGATGGAGGAGAGAGGTCTGATATGTATAGTGTACACTGGCGGTAGAGATGGAGGAGAGGACTGATATGTATAGTGTACACTGGCGGTAGAGATGGAGGAGAGGACTGATATGTATAGTGTACACTGGTGGTAGAGATGGAGGAGAGGACTGATATGTATAGTGTACACTGGTGGTAGAGATGGAGGAGAGGACTGATATGTATAGTGTACACTGGCGGTAGAGATGGAGGAGAGGACTGATATGTATAGTGTACACTGGCGGTAGAGATGGAGGAGAGGACTGATATGTATAGTGTACACTGGTGGTAGAGATGGAGGAGAGGACTGATATGTATAGTGTACACTGGCGGTAGAGATGGAGGAGAGAGGACTGATATGTATAGTGTACACTGGTGGTAGAGATGGAGGAGAGGACTGATATGTATAGTGTGCACTGGCGGTAGAGATGGAGGAGAGTGAGAGGACTGATATGTATAGTGTACACTGGCGGTAGAGATGGGGAGAGAGGACTGATATGTATAGTGTACACTGGCGGTAGAGATGGAGGAGAGAGGACTGATATGTATAGTGTACACTGGCGGTAGAGATGGAGGAGAGAGGACTGATATGTATAGTGTACACTGGCGGTAGAGATGGAGGAGAGGACTGATATGTATAGTGTACACTGGTGGTAGAGATGGAGGAGAGGACTGATATGTATAGTGTACACTGGCGGTAGAGATGGAGGGAGAGGACTGATATGTATAGTGTACACTGGCGGTAGAGATGGAGAGAGAGGACTGATATGTATAGTGTACACTGGCGGTAGAGATGGAGGAGAGAGGACTGATATGTATAGTGTACACTGGTGGTAGAGATGGAGGAGAGGACTGATATGTATAGTGTACACTGGTGGTAGAGATGGAGGAGAGGACTGATATGTATAGTGTACACTGGTGGTAGAGATGGAGGGAGAGGACTGATATGTATAGTGTACACTGGTGGTAGAGATGAGGAGAGGACTGATATGTATAGTGTACACTGGCGGTAGAGATGGAGGAGAGAGGACTGATATGTATAGTGTACACTGGCGGTAGAGATGGAGGAGAGAGGACTGATATGTATAGTGTACACTGGTGGTAGAGATGGAGGAGAGAGGACTGATATGTATAGTGTACACTGGTGGTAGAGATGGAGGGAGAGGACTGATATGTATAGTGTACACTGGTGGTAGAGATGGAGGAGAGAGGACTGATATGTATAGTGTACACTGGTGGTAGAGATGGAGGAGAGGACTGATATGTATAGTGTACACTGGCGGTAGAGATGGAGAGAGAGGACTGATATGTATAGTGTACACTGGTGGTAGAGATGGAGGAGAGGACTGATATGAATAGTGTGCACTGGCGGTAGAGATGGAGGAGAGGACTGATATGTATAGTGTGCACTGGTGGTAGAGATGGAGGAGAGGACTGATATGTATGTACACTGGCGGTAGAGATGGAGGAGAGGACTGATATGTATAGTGTACACTGGCGGTAGAGATGGAGAGAGAGGACTGATATGTATAGTGTACACTGGTGGTAGAGATGGAGGAGAGGACTGATATGTATAGTGACACTGTAGTAGAGATGGAGGAGAGAGGACTGATATGTATAGTGTACACTGGCGGTAGAGATGGAGGAGAGGACTGATATGTATAGTGTACACTGGCGGTAGAGATGGAGGAGAGAGGACTGATATGTATAGTGTACACTGGTAGTAGATATGGAGGAGAGAGGACTGATATGTATAGTGTACACTGGCGGTAGAGCTGGAGGAGAGAGGACTGATATGTATAGTGTACACTGGTGGTAGAGATGGAGGAGAGAGGACTGATATGTATAGTGTACACTGGTGGTAGAGATGGAGGAGAGGACTGATATGTATAGTGTACACTGGTGGTAGAGATGGAGGAGAGAGGTCTGATATGTATAGTGTACACTGGTGGTAGAGATGGAGGAGAGGACTGATATGTATAGTGTACACTGGTGGTAGAGATGGAGGAGAGGACTGATATGTATAGTGTACACTGGTGGTAGAGATGGAGGAGAGAGACTGATATGTATAGTGTACACTGGTGGTAGAGATGGAGGAGAGAGGACTGATATGTATAGTGTACACTGGTGGTAGAGATGGAGGGAGGACTGATATGTATAGCGTACACTGGTGGTAGAGATGGAGGAGAGAGGACTGATATGTATAGTGTACACTGGTGGTAGAGATGGAGGAGAGGACTGATATGTATAGTGTACACTGGTGGTAGAGATGGAGGAGAGGACTGATATGTATAGTGTACACTGGTGGTAGAGATGGAGGAGAGAGAGACTGATATGTATAGTGTACACTGGTGGTAGAGATGGAGAGAGAGGACTGATATGTATAGTGTACACTGGTGGTAGAGATGGAGGGAGGACTGATATGTATAGCGTACACTGGTGTTAGAGATGGAGGAGAGAGGACTGATATGTATAGTGTACACTGGTGGTAGAGATGGAGGAGAGGACTGATATGTATAGTGTACACTGGCGGTAGAGATGGAGGAGAGAGGACTGATATGTATAGTGTACACTGGTGGTAGAGATGGAGGAGAGAGAACTGATATGTATAGTGTACACTGGTGGTAGAGATGGAGGAGAGGACTGATATGTATAGTGTACACTGGTGGTAGAGATGGAGGAGAGAGGACTGATATGTATAGTGTACACTGGTGGTAGAGATGGAGAGGACTGATATGTATAGTGTACACTGGCGGTAGAGATGGAGGAGAGAGGTCTGATATGTATAGTGTACACTGGCGGTAGAGATGGAGGAGAGGACTGATATGTATAGTGTACACTGGCGGTAGAGATGGAGGAGAGAGGACTGATATGTATAGTGTACACTGGTGGTAGAGATGGAGGAGAGAGGACTGATATGTATAGTGTACACTGGTGGTAGAGATGGAGGAGAGGACTGATATGTATAGTGTACCCTGGCGGTAGAGATGGAGGAGAGGACTGATATGTATAGTGTACACTGGCGGTAGAGATGGAGGAGAGAGGACTGATATGTATAGTGTACACTGGTGGTAGAGATGGAGGAGAGGACTGATATGTATAGTGTACACTGGCGGTAGAGATGGAGGAGAGAGGACTGATATGTATAGTGTACACTGGTGGTAGAGATGGAGGAGAGGACTGATATGAATAGTGTGTACTGGCGGTAGAGATGGAGGAGAGGACTGATATGTATAGTGTGCACTGGCGGTAGAGATGGAGGAGAGGACTGATATGTATAGTGTACACTGGCGGTAGAGATGGAGGAGAGAGGACTGATATGTATAGTGTACACTGGCGGTAGAGATGGAGGAGAGAGGACTGATATGTATAGTGTACACTGGCGGTAGAGATGGAGGGAGAGGACTGATATGTATAGTGTACACTGGCGGTAGAGATGGAGGAGAGGACTGATATGTATAGTGTACACTGGTGGTAGAGATGGAGGAGAGGACTGATATGTATAGTGTACACTGGCGGTAGAGATGGAGGAGAGAGGACTGATATGTATAGTGTACACTGGCGGTAGAGATGGAGGAGAGGACTGATATATATAGTGTACACTGGCGGTAGAGATGGAGGAGAGAGGACTGATATGTATAGTGTACACTGGTGGTAGAGATGGAGGAGAGGACTGATATGTATAGTGTACACTGGTGGTAGAGATGGAGGAGAGGACTGATATGTATAGTGTACACTGGTGGTAGAGATGGAGGAGAGAGGACTGATATGTATAGTGTACACTGGTGGTAGAGATGGAGAGGACTGATATGTATAGTGTACACTGGCGGTAGAGATGGAGGAGAGAGGTCTGATATGTATAGTGTACACTGGCGGTAGAGATGGAGGAGAGAGGACTGATATGTATAGTGTACACTGGGGTAGAGATGGAGGAGAGAGGACTGATATGTATAGTGTACACTGGTGGTAGAGATGGAGGAGAGGACTGATATGTATAGTGTACACTGGCGGTAGAGATGGAGGAGAGGACTGATATGTATAGTGTACACTGTTGGTAGAGATGGAGGAGAGGACTGATATGTATAGTGTACACTGGCGGTAGAGATGGAGGAGAGAGGACTGATATGTATAGTGTACACTGGTGGTAGAGATGGAGGAGAGGACTGATATGAATAGTGTGTACTGGCGGTAGAGATGGAGGAGAGGACTGATATGTATAGTGTGTACTGGCGGTAGAGATGGAGGAGAGGACTGATATGTATAGTGTACACTGGCGGTAGAGATGGAGGAGAGAGGTCTGATATGTATAGTGTACACTGGTGGTAGAGATGGAGGAGAGGACTGATATGTATAGTGTACACTGGTAGTAGAGATGGAGGAGAGAGGACTGATATGTATAGTGTACACTGGCGGTAGAGATGGAGGAGAGGACTGATATGTATAGTGTACACTGGCGGTAGAGATGGAGGAGAGAGGACTGATATGTATAGTGTACACTGGTAGTAGAGATGGAGGAGAGAGGACTGATATGTATAGTGTACACTGGCGGTAGAGCTGGAGGAGAGAGGACTGATATGTATAGTGTACACTGGTGGTAGAGATGGAGGAGAGAGGACTGATATGTATAGTGTACACTGGTGGTAGAGATGGAGGAGAGGACTGATATGTATAGTGTACACTGGTGGTAGAGATGGAGGAGAGAGGTCTGATATGTATAGTGTACACTGGTGGTAGAGATGGAGGAGAGGACTGATATGTATAGTGTACACTGGTGGTAGAGATGGAGGAGAGGACTGATATGTATAGTGTACACTGGTGGTAGAGATGGAGGAGAGAGAACTGATATGTATAGTGTACACTGGTGGTAGAGATGGAGGAGAGAGGACTGATATGTATAGTGTACACTGGTGGTAGAGATGGAGGGGAGGACTGATATGTATAGCGTACACTGGTGTTAGAGATGGAGGAGAGAGGACTGATATGTATAGTGTACACTGGTGGTAGAGATGGAGGAGAGGACTGATATGTATAGTGTACACTGGTGGTAGAGATGGAGGAGAGGACTGATATGTATAGTGTACACTGGCGGTAGAGATGGAGGAGAGAGGACTGATATGTATAGTGTGTACTGGCGGTAGAGATGGAGGAGAGAGGACTGATATGTATAGTGTGTACTGGCGGTAGAGATGGAGGAGAGGACTGATATGTATAGTGTACACTGGTGGTAGAGATGGAGGAGAGGACTGATATGTATAGTGTACACTGGTGGTTATGATGGAGGAGAGGACTGATATGTATAGTGTACACTGGCGGTAGAGATGGAGGAGAGAGGACTGATATGTATAGTGTACACTGGCGGTAGAGATGGAGGAGAGGAACTGATATGTATAGTGTACACTGGCGGTAGAGATGGAGGAGAGAGGACTGATATGTATAGTGTACACTGGCGGTAGAGATGGAGGGGAGTTCTGCAGGAAGACAATTGCTAACATAGTCAGTGACAGTGCGGCTCTATCATACCATGTGATAAAGCTTGTTGTTTTGGGTATAAGTTTACCTGGTGGTCTTCCATGGTGTTCCTGTCTTGTGCCCTGTCTCAGTGCCAGGTATAAGTGCACTTTGGTTAATCTGCACTTCGGTTAAGATGGATTCTGCCTTAGGAAATGCCCCCCTGCATTGGAAAAGTCACCTTTGGATTTAGCCGTCAGGAGATCATTGGAGACTTTTGTGAGGGCCGTTTTAGTAGAGTGCAGAGTGCGGAAGCCAGATTGTAAGGGGTCAAGAAGAGAGTTAGCAGAAAGATAACGGATTAAACGAGAATAGACCAAGCGTTCCAAGATTTTGGAGATGAAGGGGAGGTTAGAGAAGGGTCGATAGTTAGCAGCACAGGACGGGTAAGGAGGATTTCTCCAGTAGTGGGGTTATACAGCATATATGAAAGAGGATGAAGAGACTGGGGGGTGGGTGTAATGAAGGCGCCCCCTATGTCTGGTTGGTGGACAAGGAAACTGCACATGTCTGTTGGTGGATCAAACCTTCCTCTGTACCAGTGGTCGTTCTGGGCCGTGTTGTTCACTGTGTGCACGCCCTCACATAACCTCTGCCCCCCAACACCTCCTAACTGTGAGGCGACAAATATTCTGCTTCTCTAAGCCTGACAACTTAATAAAATATCTTGAAGTTCATTTTCCAGCAGGCATGTGTAGTAGTCGGTGATCTCTCACTAAGACTACACTACCCAAAAGTAGCCTGTGAGAGCTTTTCCTAGGCAGTGGGTGAAGCTGTCTTCAGGCTCAGCACCTTGTCAGGGAGTCTATAGGGTATACTTTGCAGACATCGTCTCATCTGCTCGCTCTCTCCATGATTTCCCCGCAGAATACAGAAGGTATAAAAGGAAAGACACTGAAGCTAATGAGGAGCGTACGGAGACTTGCTATGTATACAGGACTGTGCAAAAGGTTCTAGGCATGTTTGCGCAGTAAGAATGATCCAGAAAGAGAAGGGTTAATAGTCTTATGAAGTGAGTGAAGAGATGAGAAATACAAATCCCCTCAATATTTGGTGTGACCTTTGGCCGTTGCCTTCTTCTTGGTACTGGCAGACAGTTTGGCAGATCTGGACAGGGAGGTTGTTCCCGCCGCCATCTTGGAGGACTAAGCCCAGATCTGATGTGGATGTTGCTTGCTCCAATCCGTCTGTCTCTTCATGTCCTCCCAGACAGACTGGGCTATGTGTGTGGGGGCCGGATCATCACTTCTAGGACTCCTCCTCCAAAGGGCAAAGGTCACACCAAATATTTTTGGCATTTATGTGTCTGTTCATTCACGGCATAAGATCATTTATTAACCCTTCTAGTTCAGTGAAGTCATTTCTGCATGTGTGTAATGTGTGTGTATATAGGTATGTGTATATAGACGTGTGTCACCTATGTATATAGACGTGTGTCACCTGTGTCTGTGTATATAGAAGTGTGTCACCTGTGTCTGTGTATATAGACGTGTGTCACCTGTGTCTGTGTATATAGACGTGTGTCACCTGTGTCTGTGTATATAGACGTGTGTCGTCTGTGTATATAGACGTGTGTCACCTGTGTCTGTGTATATAGACGTGTCACCTGTGTCTGTGTATATAGACGTGTGTCACCTGTGTCTGTGTATATAGACGTGTGTCACCTGTGTATATAGACGTGTGTCACCTGTGTCTGTGTATATAGACGTGTGTCACCTGTGTCTGTGTATATAGACGTGTGTCACCTGTGTCTGTGTATATAGACGTGTGTCACCTGTGTCTGTGTATATAGACGTGTGTCACCTGTGTCTGTGTATATAGACGTGTGTCACCTGTGTCTGTGTATATAGACGTGTGTCACCTGTGTATATAGACGTGTGTCATCTGTGTCTGTGTATATAGACGTGTGTCACCTGTGTCTGTGTATATAGACGTGTGTCACCTGTGTCTGTGTATATAGACGTGTGTCACCTGTGTCTGTGTATATAGACGTGTGTCACCTGTGTATATAGACGTGTGTCACCTGTGTCTGTGTATATAGACGTGTCACCTGTGTCTGTGTATATAGACGTGTGTCACCTGTGTCTGTGTATATAGACGTGTGTCACCTGTGTCTGTGTATATAGACGTGTGTCACCTGTGCCTGTGTATATAGACGTGTGTCACCTGTGTCTGTGTATATAGACGTGTGTCACCTGTGTCTGTGTATACAGACGTGTGTCACCTGTGCCTGTGTATATAGACGTGTGTCACCTGTGTCTGTGTATATAGACGTGTGTCACCTGTGTCTGTGTATATAGACGTGTGTCACCTGTGTCTGTGTATATAGACGTGTGTCACCTGTGTCTGTGTATATAGACGTGTGTCACCTGTGTCTGTGTATATAGACGTGTGTCACCTGTGTCTGTGTATATAGACGTGTGTCACCTGTGTCTGTGTATATAGACGTGTGTCACCTGTGTCTGTGTATATAGACGTGTCACCTGTGTCTGTGTATATAGACGTGTGTCACCTATGTATATAGACGTGTGTCACCTGTGTCTGCGTATATAGACGTGTGTCACCTGTGTCTGTGTATATAGACGTGTGTCACCTGTGTCTGTGTATATAGACGTGTGTCACCTGTGTCTGTGTATATAGACGTGTGTCACCTGTGTCTGTGTATATAGACGTGTGTCACCTGTGTCTGTGTATATAGACGTGTGTCACCTGTGTCTGCGTATATAGACGTGTGTCATCAGTGTCTGTGTATATAGACGTGTGTCACCTGTGTCTGTGTATATAGACGTGTGTCACCTGTGCCTGTGTATATAGATGTGTGTCACCTGTGTCTGTGTATATAGACGTGTGTCACCTGTGCCTGTGTATATAGACGTGTGTCACCTGTGTCTGTGTATATAGACGTGTGTCACCTGTGTCTGTGTATATAGACGTGTGTCACCTGTGTCTGTGTATATAGACGTGTGTCACCTGTGCCTGTGTATATAGACGTGTGTCACCTGTGTCTGTGTATATAGACATGTGTCACCTGTGTCAGTGTATATAGACGTGTGTCACCTGTGTCTGTGTATATAGACGTGTCACCTGTGTCTGTGTATATAGACGTGTGTCACCTGTGTCTGTGTATATAGACGTGTGTCACCTGTGTTTGTGTATATAGACGTGTCAACTGTGTCTGTGTATATAGACGTGTGTCACCTGTGCCTGTGTATATAGACGTGTGTCACCTGTGTCTGTGTATATAGACGTGTGTCGTCTGTGTATATAGATGTGTGTCACCTGTGTCTCTGTATATAGAAGTGTGTCACCTGTGTCTGTGTATATAGACGTGTGTCGTCTGTGTATATAGACGTGTGTCACCTGTGTCTGTGTATATAGACGTGTGTCACCTGTGTATATAGACATGTGTCACCTGTGTCTGTGTATATAGACGTGTGTCACCTGTGTATATAGACGTGTGTCACCTGTGTCTGCGTATATAGACGTGTGTCACCTGTGTCTGTGTATATAGACGTGTGTCACCTGTGTATATAGACGTGTGTCACCTGTGCCTGTGTATATAGACGTGTGTCACCTGTGTCTGCGTATATAGACGTGTGTCACCTGTGTCTGCATATATAGACGTGTGTCACCTGTGTCTATGTATATAGACGTGTGTCACCTGTGTATATAGACGTGTGTCACCTGTGCCTGTGTATATAGACGTGTGTCACCTGTGTCTGTGTATATAGACGTGTGTCGTCTGTGTATATAGACGTGTGTCACCTGTGCCTGTGTATATAGACGTGTGTCACCTGTGCCTGTGTATATAGACGTGTGTCACCTGTGCCTGTGTATATAGACGTGTGTCACCTGTGCCTGTGTATATAGACGTGTGTCACCTGTGTCTGTGTATATAGACGTGTGTCACCTGTGTCTGTGTATATAGAAGTGTGTCACCTGTGTCTGTGTATATAGACGTGTGTCACCTGTGTCTGTGTATATAGACGTGTGTCACCTGTGTCTGTGTATATAGACGTGTGTCACCTGTGCCTGTGTATATAGAAGTGTGTCACCTGTGTCTGTGTATATAGACGTGTGTCACCTATGTCTGTGTATATAGACGTGTGTCACATGTGTCTGTGTATATAGACGTGTCACCTGTGTCTGCGTATATAGACGTGTGTCACCTGTGTCTGTGTATATAGACGTGTGTCACCTGTGTCTGTGTATATAGACGTGTGTCACCTGTGCCTGTGTATATAGACGTGTGTCACCTGTGTCTGTGTATATAGACGTGTGTCACCTGTGGATATAGACGTGTGTCACCTGTGTCTGTGTATATAGACGTGTGTCACCTGTGTATATAGACGTGTGTCACCTGTGCCTGTGTATATAGACATGTGTCACCTGTGTATATAGACGTGTGTCACCTGTGCCTGTGTATATAGACATGTGTCACCTGTGTCTGTGTATATAGACATGTGTCACCTGTGTCTGTGTATATAGATGTGTGTCACCTGTGCCTGTGTATATAGACGTGTGTCACCTGTGCCTGTGTATATAGACATGTGTCACCTGTGTCTGTGTATATAGACGTGTGTCACCTGTGTCTGCGTATATAGACATGTGTCACCTGTGTCTGTGTATATAGACGTGTGTCACCTGTGTATATAGACGTGTGTCACCTGTGTCTGTGTATATAGACGTGTGTCACCTGTGTCTGTGTATATAGACGTGTGTCACCTGTGTCTGTGTATATAGACGTGTGTCACCTGTGCCTGTGTATATAGAAGTGTGTCACCTGTGTCTGTGTATATAGACGTGTGTCACCTGTGTCTGTGTATATAGACGTGTGTCACCTGTGCCTGTGTATATAGAAGTGTGTCACCTGTGTCTGTGTATATAGACGTGTGTCACCTGTGTCTGTGTATATAGACGTGTGTCACCTGTGTCTGTGTATATAGACGTGTGTCGTCTGTGTATATAGACGTGTCACCTGTGTCTGTGTATATAGATGTGTGTCACCTGTGTCTGTGTATATAGATGTGTGTCACCTGTGTCTGTGTATATAGACGTGTGTCACCTGTGTCTGTGTATATAGACGTGTGTCACCTGTGTCTGTGTATATAGACGTGTGTCACCTGTGTATATAGACGTGTGTCACCTGTGTCTGTGTATATAGACGTGTGTCACCTGTGTATATAGACGTGTGTCACCTGTGCCTGTGTATATAGACATGTGTCACCTGTGTATATAGACGTGTGTCACCTGTGCCTGTGTATATAGACATGTGTCACCTGTGTCTGTGTATATAGACATGTGTCACCTGTGTCTGTGTATATAGATGTGTGTCACCTGTGCCTGTGTATATAGACGTGTGTCACCTGTGCCTGTGTATATAGACATGTGTCACCTGTGTCTGTGTATATAGACGTGTGTCACCTGTGTCTGCGTATATAGACATGTGTCACCTGTGTCTGTGTATATAGACGTGTGTCACCTGTGTATATAGACGTGTGTCACCTGTGCCTGTGTATATAGAAGTGTGTCACCTGTGTCTGTGTATATAGACGTGTGTCACCTGTGTCTGTGTATATAGACGTGTGTCACCTGTGTCTTTGTATATAGACGTGTGTCACCTGTGTCTGTGTATATAGACGTGTGTCACCTGTGTCTGTGTATATAGACGTGTGTCACCTGTGTCTGTGTATATAGACGTGTGTCACCTGTGCCTGTGTATATAGAAGTGTGTCACCTGTGTCTGTGTATATAGACGTGTGTCACCTGTGTATATAGACGTGTGTCACCTGTGTCTGTGTATATAGACGTGTGTCACCTGTGTATATAAACGTGTGTCACCTGTGTCTGTGTATATAGACGTGTGTCACCTGTGTATATAGACGTGTGTCACCTGTGTCTGTGTATATAGACGTGTGTCACCTGTGTCTGTGTATATAGACGTGTCACCTGTGTCTGTGTATATAAACGTGTGTCACCTGTGCCTGTGTATATAGACGTGTGTCACCTGTGTCTGTGTATATAGACGTGTGTCACCTGTGTCTGTGTATATAGACGTGTGTCACCTGTGTCTGTGTATATAGACGTGTGTCACCTGTGCCTGTGTATATAGACGTGTGTCACCTGTGTCTGTGTATATAGACGTGTGTCACCTGTGCCTGTGTATATAGACGTGTGTCACCTGTGTCTGTGTATATAGACGTGTGTCACCTGTGTCTGTGTATATAGACGTGTGTCACCTGTGTCTGTGTATATAGACGTGTGTCACCTGTGTCTGTGTATATAGACGTGTGTCACCTGTGCCTGTGTATATAGACGTGTGTCACCTGTGCCTGTGTATATAGACGTGTGTCACCTGTGTCTGTGTATATAGACGTGTGTCACCTGTGCCGACGTGCCCTGTGTCTGTGTATATAGACGTGTGTCACCTGTGTCTGTGTATATAGACGTGTGTCACCTGTGTCTGTGTATATAGACGTGTGTCACCTGTGTCTGTGTATATAGACGTGTGTCACCTGTGTCTGTGTATATAGACGTGTGTCACCTGTGCCTGTGTATATAGACGTGTGTCACCTGTGCCTGTGTATATAGACGTGTGTCACCTGTGTCTGTGTATATAGACGTGTGTCACCTGTGCCTGTGTATATAGACGTGTGTCACCTGTGCCTGTGTATATAGACGTGTGTCACCTGTGTCTGTGTATATAGACGTGTGTCACCTGTGCCTGTGTATATAGACGTGTGTCACCTGTGTCTGTGTATATAGACGTGTGTCACCTGTGCCTGTGTATATAGACGTGTGTCACCTGTGTATATAGACGTGTGTCACCTGTGTCTGTGTATATAGATGTGTGTCACCTGTGTCTGTGTATATAGACGTGTGTCACCTGTGTCTGTGTATATAGACGTGTGTCACCTGTGTCTGTGTATATAGACGTGTGTCACCTGTGTCTGTGTATATAGACGTGTGTCACCTGTGTCTGTGTATATAGACGTGTGTCACCTGTGCCTGTGTATATAGATGTGTCACCTGTGTCTGTGTATATAGATGTGTGTCACTGTGTCTGCGTATATAGACGTGTGTCACCTGTGTCTGTGTATATAGACGTGTGTCACCTGTGTCTGTGTATATAGATGTGTGTCACTGTGTCTGTGTATATAGACGTGTGTCACCAGTGTCTGTGTATATAGACGTGTGTCACCTGTGTCTGCGTATATAGACGTGTGTCACCTGTGTATATAGACGTGTGTCACCTGTGTCTGTGTATATAGACGTGTGTCACCTGTGTCTGTGTATATAGACGTGTGTCACCTGTGCCTGTGTATATAGACGTGTGTCACCTGTGTCTGTGTATATAGACATGTGTCACCTGTGTCTGTGTATATAGATGTGTGTCACTGTGTCTGTGTATATAGACGTGTGTCACCTGTGTCTGTGTATATAGACGTGTGTCACCTGTGTCTGCGTATATAGACGTGTGTCACCTGTGTCTGTGTATATAGACGTGTGTCACCTGTGTATATAGACGTGTGTCACCTGTGTCTGTGTATATAGAAGTGTGTCACCTGTGTCTGTGTATATAGACGTGTGTCACCTGTGTCTGTGTATATAGACGTGTGTCACCTGTGCCTGTGTATATAGACGTGTGTCACCTGTGCCTGTGTATATAGACGTGTCACCTGTGTCTGTGTATATAGACGTGTGTCACCTGTGTCTGTGTATATAGACGTGTGTCACCTGTGTATATAGACGTGTGTCACCTGTGTCTGTGTATATAGACGTGTGTCACCTGTGTCTGTGTATATAGACGTGTGTCACCTGTGCCTGTGTATATAGACGTGTGTCACCTGTGTCTGTGTATATAGACGTGTGTCACCTGTGTCTGTGTATATAGACGTGTGTCACCTGTGTCACCTGTGTATATAGACGTGTGTCACCTGTGTCTGTGTATATAGACGTGTGTCACCTGTGCCTGTGTATATAGACGTGTGTCACCTGTGTCTGTGTATATAGATGTGTGTCACCTGTGTCTGTGTATATAGACTTGTGTCACCTGTGCCTTTGTATATAGACGTGTGTGACCTGTGTCTGTGTATATAGACGTGTGTCACCTGTGTATATAGACGTGTCACCTGTGTCTGTGTATATAGACGTGTGTCACCTGTGTATATAGACGTGTGTCACCTGTGTCTGTGTATATAGACGTGTGTCACCTGTGTCTGTGTATATAGACGTGTGTCACCTGTGTCTGTGTATATAGACGTGTGTCACCTGTGTCTGTGTATATAGATGTGTGTCACTGTGTCTGCGTATATAGACGTGTGTCACCTGTGTCTGTGTATATAGACGTGTGTCACCTGTGTCTGTGTATATAGATGTGTGTCACTGTGTCTGTGTATATAGACGTGTGTCACCTGTGTCTGTGTATATAGACGTGTGTCACCTGTGTCTGCGTATATAGACGTGTGTCACCTGTGTCTGTGTATATAGACGTGTGTCACCTGTGTATATAGACGTGTGTCACCTGTGTCTGTGTATATAGACGTGTGTCACCTGTGTATATAGACGTGTGTCACCTGTGTCTGTGTATATAGACGTGTGTCACCTGTGTCTGTGTATATAGACGTGTGTCACCTGTGCCTGTGTATATAGACGTGTGTCACCTGTGTCTGTGTATATAGACGTGTGTCACCTGTGTCTGTGTATATAGATGTGTGTCACTGTGTCTGTGTATATAGACGTGTGTCACCTGTGTCTGTGTATATAGACGTGTCACCTGTGTATATAGACGTGTGTCACCTGTGTCTGTGTATATAGACGTGTGTCACCTGTGTCTGTGTATATAGATGTGTGTCACTGTGTCTGTGTATATAGACGTGTGTCACCTGTGTCTGTGTATATAGACGTGTGTCACCTGTGTCTGCGTATATAGACGTGTGTCACCTGTGTCTGTGTATATAGACGTGTGTCACCTGTGTATATAGACGTGTGTCACCTGTGTCTGTGTATATAGAAGTGTGTCACCTGTGTCTGTGTATATAGACGTGTGTCACCTGTGTCTGTGTATATAGACGTGTGTCACCTGTGCCTGTGTATATAGACGTGTGTCACCTGTGCCTGTGTATATAGACGTGTCACCTGTGTCTGTGTATATAGACGTGTGTCACCTGTGTCTGTGTATATAGACGTGTGTCACCTGTGTATATAGACGTGTGTCACCTGTGTCTGTGTATATAGACGTGTGTCACCTGTGTCTGTGTATATAGACGTGTGTCACCTGTGCCTGTGTATATAGACGTGTGTCACCTGTGTCTGTGTATATAGACGTGTGTCACCTGTGTATATAGACGTGTGTCCCCTGTGTCTGTGTATATAGACGTGTGTCACCTGTGTCACCTGTGTATATAGACGTGTGTCACCTGTGTCTGTGTATATAGACGTGTGTCACCTGTGCCTGTGTATATAGACGTGTGTCACCTGTGTCTGTGTATATAGACGTGTGTCACCTGTGTCTGTGTATATAGATGTGTGTCACCTGTGCCTGTGTATATAGACTTGTGTCACCTGTGCCTTTGTATATAGACGTGTGTGACCTGTGTCTGTGTATATAGACGTGTGTCACCTGTGTATATAGACGTGTGTCACCTGTGTCTGTGTATATAGACGTGTGTCACCTGTGTCTGTGTATATAGACGTGTGTATTTGCTTACCTGTGTGTTCTCATGAGGCTATCATTAATGTTGTTGGGCTGTGCCGTGTGTGACTTGTAGTGCTCGGGGTGTGTTGTGATGTGTGTGACTTGTAGTTGTCGCGGCGTGTTGTGCTGTGTGTGACTTGTAGTGCTCGGGGCGTGTTGTGATGTGTGTGACTTGTAGTGCTCGGGGCGTGTTGTGATGTGTATGACTTGTAGTGCTCGGGGCGTGTTGTGCCCTGTGTGACTTGTAGTGCTTGGGGCGTGTTGTGCCCTGTGTGACTTGTAGTGCTCGGGGCTTGTTGTGATGTGTGTGACTTGTAGTGCTCGGGGCGTGTTGTGATGTGTATGACTTGTAGTGCTCGGGGCGTGTTGTGCCCTGTGTGACTTGTAGTGCTCGGGGCGTGTTGTGCCCTGTGTGACTTGTAGTGCTCGGGGCTTGTTGTGATGTGTGTGACTTGTAGTGCTCGGGGCGTGTTGTGATGTGTATGACTTGTAGTGCTCGGGGCGTGTTGTGCCCTGTGTGACTTGTAGTGCTCGGGGCGTGTTGTGCTGTGTGTGACTTGTAGTGCTCGGGGCGTGTTGTGCCCTGTGTGACTTGTAGTGCTTGGGGCGTGTTGTGCCCTGTGTGACTTGTAGTGCTCGGGGGGGTTGTGATGTGTGTGACTTGTAGTGCTCGGGGCGTGTTGTGTCCTGTGTGACTTGTAGTGCTCGGGGCGTGTTGTGCCCTGTGTGACTTGTAGTGCTCGGGGCGTGTTGTGCTGTGTGTGACTTGTAGTGCTTGGGGCGTGTTGTGCCGCGTGTGACTTGTAGTGCTCGGGGCGTGTTGTGCCCTGTGTGACTTGTAGTGTTCGCGGTGTGTTGTGCCGCCTGTGACTTGTAGTGCTCGGGGCGTGTTGTGCCCTGTGTGACTTGTAGTGCTCGGGGCGTGTTGTGCCCTGTGTGACTTGTAGTGCTTGGGGCGTGTTGTGCCGCGTGTGACTTGTAGTGCTCGGGGCGTGTTGTGTCCTGTGTGACTTGTAGTGCTCGGGGCGTGTTGTGCCCTGTGTGACTTGTAGTGCTCGGGGCGTGTTGTGCTGTGTGTGACTTGTATTGCTCGGGGCGTGTTGTGCCCTGTGTGACTTGTAGTGCTTGGGGCATGTTGTGCCGCGTGTGACTTGTAGTGCTCGGGGCGTGTTGTGCCCTGTGTGACTTGTAGTGTTCGCGGTGTGTTGTGCCGCCTGTGACTTGTAGTGCTCGGGGCGTGTTGTGTCCTGTGTGACTTGTAGTGCTCGGGGCGTGTTGTGCCCTGTGTGACTTGTAGTGCTCGGGGCGTGTTGTGCCGCGTGTGACTTGTAGTGCTCGGGGCGTGTTGTGTCCTGTGTGACTTGTAGTGCTCGGGGCGTGTTGTGCCCTGTGTGACTTGTAGTGCTCGGGGCGTGTTGTGCCGCCTGTGACTTGTAGTGCTCGGGGCGTGTTGTGCCGCCTGTGACTTGTAGTGCTCGGGGCGTGTTGTGCCGCCTGTGACTTGTAGTGCTCGGGGCGTGTTGTGCCGCCTGTGACTTGTAGTGCTCGGGGCGTGTTGTGCCCTGTGTGACTTGTAGTGCTCGGGGCGTGTTGTGCCCTGTGTGACTTGTAGTGCTCGGGGCGTGTTGTGCCGCCTGTGACTTGTAGTGCTCGGGGCGTGTTGTGCCGCGTGTGACTTGTAGTGCTCGGGGCGTGTTGTGCCCTGTGTGACTTGTAGTGCTCGGGGCGTGTTGTGCCGCGTGTGACTTGTAGTGCTCGGGGCGTGTTGTGCCGCGTGTGACTTGTAGTGCTCGGGGCGTGTTGTGCCGCCTGTGACTTGTAGTGCTCGGGGCGTGTTGTGCCCTGTGTGACTTGTAGTGCTCGGGGCGTGTTGTGCCCTGTGTGACTTGTAGTGCTCGGGGCGTGTTGTGCCGCGTGTGACTTGTAGTGCTCGGGGCGTGTTGTGCCGCCTGTGACTTGTAGTGCTCGGGGCGTGTTGTGCTGTGTGTGACTTGTAGTGCTCGGGGCGTGTTGTGCCCTGTGTGACTTGTAGTGCTTGGGGCGTGTTGTGCCGCCTGTGACTTGTAGTGCTTGGCGGCGTGTTGTGCCCTGTGTGACTTGTAGTGTTCGCGGTGTGTTGTGCCGCCTGTGACTTGTAGTGCTCGGGGCGTGTTGTGCCCTGTGTGACTTGTAGTGCTCGGGGCGTGTTGTGTCCTGTGTGACTTGTAGTGCTTGGGGCGTGTTGTGCCGCCTGTGACTTGTAGTGCTCGGGGCGTGTTGTGCCACCTGTGACTTGTAGTGCTCGGGGCGTGTTGTGCCCTGTGTGACTTGTAGTGCTCGGGGCGTGTTGTGCCCTGTGTGACTTGTAGTGCTCGGGGCGTGTTGTGTCCTGTGTGACTTGTAGTGCTCGGGGCGTGTTGTGCCGCCTGTGACTTGTAGTGCTCGGGGCGTGTTGTGCCACCTGTTACTTGTAGTGCTCGGGGCGTGTTGTGCCGCCTGTGACTTGTAGTGCTCGGGGCGTGTTGTGCCCTGTGTGACTTGTAGTGCTCGGGGCGTGTTGTGCCGCCTGTGACTTGTAGTGCTCGGGGCGTGTTGTGCCCTGTGTGACTTGTAGTGCTCGGGGCGTGTTGTGCCGCGTGTGACTTGTAGTGCTCGGGGCGTGTTGTGCCGCCTGTGACTTGTAGTGCTCGGGGCGTGTTGTGCCCTGTGTGACTTGTAGTGCTCGGGGCGTGTTTTGCCGCGTGTGACTTGTAGTGCTCGGGGCGTGTTGTGCCGCGTGTGACTTGTAGTGCTCGGGGCGTGTTGTGCCGCCTGTGACTTGTAGTGCTCTGGGCGTGTTGTGTCCTGTGTGACTTGTAGTGCTCGGGGCGTGTTGTGCCCTGTGTGACTTGTAGTGCTCGGGGCGTGTTGTGCCGCGTGTGATTTGTAGTGCTCGGGGCGTGTTGTGCCGCCTGTGACTTGTAGTGCTCTGGGCGTGTTGTGTCCTGTGTGACTTGTAGTGCTCGGGGCGTGTTGTGTCCTGTGTGACTTGTAGTGCTCGGGGCGTGTTGTGTCCTGTGTGACTTGTAGTGCTCGGGGCGTGTTGTGCCGCCTGTGACTTGTAGTGCTCGGGGCGTGTTGTGCCACCTGTGACTTGTAGTGCTCGGGGCGTGTTGTGCCGCGTGTGACTTGTAGTGCTCGGGGCGTGTTGTGCCGCCTGTGACTTGTAGTGCTCGGGGCGTGTTGTGCCCTGTGTGACTTGTAGTGCTCGGGGCGTGTTGTGCCCTGTGTGACTTGTAGTGTTCGCGGTGTGTTGTGCCCTGTGTGACTTGTAGTGCTCGGGGCGTGTTGTGCTGTGTGTGACTTGTAGTGCTCGGGGCGTGTTGTGCCCTGTGTGACTTGTAGTGTTTGCGGTGTGTTGTGCCGCCTGTGACTTGTAGTGCTCGGGGCGTGTTGTGCCGCCTGTGACTTGTAGTGCTCGGGGCGTGTTGTGCCGCCTGTGACTTGTAGTGCTCGGGGCGTGTTGTGTCCTGTGTGACTTGTAGTGCTCGGGGCGTTTTGTGTCCTGTGTGACTTGTAGTGCTCGGGGCGTGTTGTGCCGCCTGTGACTTGTAGTGCTTGGGGCGTGTTGTGCCCTGTGTGACTTGTAGTGCTCGGGGCGTGTTGTGTCCTGTGTGACTTGTAGTGCTCGGGGCGTGTTGTGCCCTGTGTGACTTGTAGTGCTCGGGGCGTGTTGTGCCCTGTGTGACTTGTAGTGCTCGGGGCGTGTTGTGCCCTGTGTGACTTGTAGTGCTCGGGGCGTGTTGTGCCACCTGTGACTTGTAGTGCTTGGGGCGTGTTGTGCCGCCTGTGACTTGTAGTGCTCGGGGCGTGTTGTGCCGCCTGTGACTTGTAGTGCTCGGGGCGTGTTGTGCCGCCTGTGACTTGTAGTGCTCGGGGCGTGTTGTGCCCTGTGTGACTTGTAGTGCTCGGGGCGTGTTGTGCCGCGTGTGACTTGTAGTGCTCGGGGCGTGTTGTGCCCTGTGTGACTTGTAGTGTTCGCGGTGTGTTGTGCCGCCTGTGACTTGTAGTGCTCGGGGCGTGTTGTGTCCTGTGTGACTTGTAGTGCTCGGGGCGTGTTGTGCCGCGTGTGACTTGTAGTGCTCGGGGCGTGTTGTGCCCTTTGTGACTTGTAGTGCTCGGGGCGTGTTGTGCCGCCTGTGACTTGTAGTGCTCGGGGCGTGTTGTGCCGCCTGTGACTTGTAGTGCTCGGGGCGTGTTGTGCCGCCTGTGACTTGTAGTGCTCGGGGCGTGTTGTGTCCTGTGTGACTTGTAGTGCTCGGGGCGTGTTGTGCCCTGTGTGACTTGTAGTGCTCGGGGCGTGTTGTGCCGCCTGTGACTTGTAGTGCTCGGGGCGTGTTGTGTCCTGTGTGACTTGTAGTGCTCGGGGCGTGTTGTGCCGCCTGTGACTTGTAGTGCTCGGGGCGTGTTGTGCCGCCTGTGACTTGTAGTGCTCGGGGCGTGTTGTGCCGCCTGTGACTTGTAGTGCTCGGGGCGTGTTGTGCCCTGTGTGACTTGTAGTGCTCGGGGCGTGTTGTGCCCTGTGTGACTTGTAGTGCTCGGGGCGTGTTGTGTCCTGTGTGACTTGTAGTGCTCGGGGCGTGTTGTGCCCTGTGTGACTTGTAGTGCTCGGGGCGTGTTGTGCCACCTGTGACATGTAGTGCTCGGGGCGTGTTGTGCCGCCTGTGACTTGTAGTGCTCGGGGCGTGTTGTGCCGCCTGTGACTTGTAGTGCTCGGGGCGTGTTGTGCCCTGTGTGACTTGTAGTGCTCGGGGCGTGTTGTGCCCTGTGTGACTTGTAGTGCTCGGGGCGTGTTGTGCCGCCTGTGACTTGTAGTGCTCGGGGCGTGTTGTGACATCTCACTCACTGCTGTTATTGATGTTGTTCACATTTGGATCTTTTTAAGGAATCTTCAATCAGTTTCTGGATTTTGCTGGCTCGCTGGATTGTTTGGGACTGTTACATGTAGTGACATCTGGGTGAGCCGACTTTCTTTCCATTTTGTGTTATATCATATGTGACTGCTATCAGGGCCGTGTTACCCCATTGGTGGGCCCAGTGCAATGGTTTCATAAGTGCCCCCCCCATCACAATCACTTAGACATACCTGACCCATCCAAATTATAATGGCCCCCACATAGTATAATTCCTTCTTACTGGCCCCATACAATATACGTGGCCATTCCCGCGCCTGTGAACTATTATTTATAAGGGGGGGCTAAGATTCCCTACTTATAAATAATAATGCCCCCTTATAAATAATGAACCCTGCTTATAAATAGCGCCCCTTCTCAGTAATTGTCCCTGGTATAAATAATAGTCCCCATTTATAGCTATAGATGTGTCATTATTTAACAAAAACTGGCCTAAAACTGCCCCCCCCCATGACTCAATAGCTTATAGAGGGATAAAACCCGAAATCCACAATGGCTAGAAAATATCTGTCTAGATCTTTGTATTCCAACAGATTCTCCTCACACAAGTAATACGATTATTTGTATACTTTATATATATTTGTAGTGGGGGCAGAAACGCACGTGGACAAAAATGTTTCATGAAAGAACCCACAATGGTCACAGAAATAACTGGAATCTGACAAAAGTAATAATATATAAAATTCTATGAAAATGAACAAATGAAAGTCAGACATTGCTTTCCAACCAGGCTGCAACATGAAACAGGCCTGGACAGAAATGAGTGGGTTTTTCGTTCAATAAATGAGGGGCACCAACAATTTTGTCCACGTGTATTTGTAGCGATGGGTATAAAAAAAACAACAAAAAACTGTTACTTAACTCTGCTGGTTATCAGGAGGGGACACTACATGTATGAGAAGATAACCTGACCACAATAAGGACATCATGGCTGGTTATCAGGAGGACACTACATGTATGAGAAGATATCCCGACCCCAATAAGGACATCATGGCTGGTTATCAGGAGGGGACACTACATGTATGAGGAGATAACCCGACCACAATAAGGACATCATGGCTGGTTATCAGGAGGGGACACTACATGTATGAGAAGATAACCTGACCACAATAAGGACATCATGGCTGGTTATCAGGAGGACACTACATGTATGAGAAGATAACCCGACCACAATAAGGACATCATGGCTGGTTATCAGGAGGGGACACTACATGTATGAGAAGATAACCCGACCACAATAAGGACATCATGGCTGGTTATCAGGAGGGGACACTACATGTATGAGAAGATAACCCGACCACAATAAGGACATCATGGCTGGTTATCAGGAGGACACTACATGTATGAGAAGATAACCTGACCACAATAAGGACATCATGGCTGGTTATCAGGAGGACACTACATGTATGAGAAGATAACCCGACCACAATAAGGACATCATGGCTGGTTATCAGGAGGGGACACTACATGTATGAGAAGATAACCCGACCACAATAAGGACATCATGGCTGGTTATCAGGAGGGGACACTACATGTATGAGAATATAACCCGACCACAATAAGGACATCATGGCTGGTTATCAGGAGGACACTACATGTATGAGAAGATAACCTGACCACAATAAGGACATCATGGCTGGTTATCAGGAGAACACTACATGTATGAGAAGATAACCCGACCACAATAAGGACATCATGGCTGGTTATCAGGAGGGGACAGTACATGTATGAGAAGATAACCCGACCACAATAAGGATATCATGGCTGGTTATCAGGAGGACACTACATGTATGAGAAGATAACCCGACCACAATAAGGACATCATGGCTGGTTATCAGGAGGGGACACTACATGTATGAGAAGATAACCCGACCACAATAAGGACATCATGGCTGGTTATCAGGAGGGGACACTACATGTATGAGAAGATAACCCGACCACAATAAGGACATCATGGCTGGTTATCAGGAGGACACTACATGTATGAGAAGATAACCTGACCACAATAAGGACATCATGGCTGGTTATCAGGAGGACACTACATGTATGAGAAGATAACCCGACCACAATAAGGACATCATGGCTGGTTATCAGGAGGGGACACTACATGTATGAGAAGATAACCCGACCACAATAAGGACATCATGGCTGGTTATCAGGAGGGGACACTACATGTATGAGAAGATAACCCGACCACAATAAGGACATCATGGCTGGTTATCAGGAGGACACTACATGTATGAGAAGATAACCTGACCACAATAAGGACATCATGGCTGGTTATCAGGAGAACACTACATGTATGAGAAGATAACCCGACCACAATAAGGACATCATGGCTGGTTATCAGGAGGGGACACTACATGTATGAGAAGATAACCCGACCACAATAAGGACATCATGGCTGGTTATCAGGAGGACACACTACATGTATGAGAAGATAACCTGACCATAATAAGGACATCATGGCTGGTTATCAGGAGAACACTACATGTATGAGAAGATAACCCGACCACAATAAGGACATCATGGCTGGTTATCAGGAGGACACTACATGTATGAGAAGATAACCTGACCACAATAAGGACATTATGGCTGGTTATCAGGAGGACACTACATGTATGAGAAGATAACCCGACCACAATAAGGACATCATGGCTGGTTATCAGGAGGGGATACTACATGTATGAGAAGATAACCCGACCACAATAAGGACATCATGACTGGTTATCAGGAGGGGATACTACATGTATGAGAAGATAACCCGACCACAATAAGGACATCATGGCTGGTTATCAGGAGGGGACACTACAGGTATAAGAAGATAACCCGACCACAATAAGGACATCATGGTTGGGTTCCTGACAAGTTCCAGGACATAGAAAGTACCTGAATTTAATGGCTGTAGCCATTGGCAACTGATCCAGACAACAGATGTCACCACTAAGGGCCCATTTATACTTCAGAAAATGAAGAGGTATTTGAGGTAGACAACTGTTTCAGATTTCTCTTAATTTTCCCTCGTTGGGATGACTAAGCAGAGTAACGGAATTCCGCATTGTCTCTCAGCCCAATGGATGGAATCAGCGAGGCGGCTCAGACCGCACACTCGGCGGCTGAATTTGCCACAGAACCCACACCAAGATTGAGCAGGATGATGATTATTTTTTTTTTTGTCCTAATGGTTGGCAGTATCTGGGTGGAATTCACCTAAAAATCTGCGGCAGATTCTGCCATGTGAACAAGCCTTAAGACTATTAGAGAAAATCTGTAAAAATCTTTAAATAATGTATATTGTCAGTAATTGTCCACAAATCTATAGGTGGTTATGTTCTAGGGAAAATCCCTTACAACATAGATAGTTCTCCCATCCAGTCAAGTGCTGGAGAAATCCTTCCCATATATCCATTCCGCACGATCTTATGGTGGTTGCCCAGTGGGGCTGGGATTGGGTGACAGGTCATGACCTAAGAACTGATTCATTGAGATACTTGAGCATGTCCCATGGTGTGACCCTGTGCTGCTTGCATTATGGGCTACTCCCAGGCTAGATGAGTGGTCTTTGTAATTTTTTGGGAGTCCCGATCTTTGGTGATTTGTGCCGTGTCGTCCTAGGAAGATGTTGTGGCATCATGAGGATTTGGAGGCCTAGTCCATGGTCGGGAGTGTCGCTTCATGGAAACTGCGGGTCTGTTGTGCAGAGTTGTAACCTTCATGCTGAGCATGGACCCGTTTCGGTATTTCTAAAATTGCACCCGATACGGTTTGGGTTCTGGTGTACAAGATTCTGGAGGTTTCTCTTCTGACATGCCAGGCACGTCCAGCAGGATTTCATCGGACACGGTTACTTTACAGACGGCCAATCCTGATATCTGTGCAGGACGCCCATCTTGGGGCTTCTACCCACTACCCCCATACAATGGACATAAGGGAAGATCTAGAATGTCAGTCCTGTCAGCAGCACAAGACTCCACCCTGTAATGTCTACAGTCGGTGTGCTACTGAAGATACCAAATATACAAGGTGGGGGGGTGTCCATATAGAGGGCAGAGAAGCCCCATATACTGTGCTGCTGTAAGTGTGTAACCATTTACATGCTGCAGCCCAGAACTGAAGGGTTAATATAATACATATATAACACAGACGTGTAGGCTCAGCTGCACCCACCTATGATGTGCAGAAATGTCTGTGGTCAGGATAGGGTTAAACACTCCCCACATTTGTGAATATAGTCAGTACACAATAACTCACAACTTCAGTCCCTGTGAAAGCCCCGACCTGCCCAGCACGCCCACTTTAGGGTTGAAAAGGGTCAGAGAAGCTGCAGGGATTGTTGGTAGTAAAGCTTCTGCGGACCCTGCTGCTGCGGTGTCTTCTGTGTTTTTACAGGCTCTGATGCTGCTGCTGCGGTGTCTTCTGTGTTTTTACATGTTCTGCTGCTGCTGCGGTGTCTTCTGTGTTTTTACATGCCGTGCTGCTGCTGCGGTGTCTTCTGTGTTTTTACAGGCTCTGCTGCTGCTGCGGTGTCTTCTGTGTTTTTACATGTTCTGCTGTTGCTGCGGTGTCTTCTGTGTTTTTACAGGCTCTGCTGCTGCGGTGTCTTCTGTGTTTTTACAGGCTCTGCTGCTGCTGCGGTGTCTTCTGTGTTTTTACAGGTTCTGCTGTTGCTGCGGTGTCTTCTGTGTTTTTACATGTTCTGCTGCTGCTGCGGTGTCTTCTGTGTTTTTACATGCCGTGCTGCTGCTGCGGTGTCTTCTGTGTTTTTACATGTTCTGCTGCTGCTGTGGTGTCTTCTGTGTTTTTGCAGGCTCTGCTGCTGCTGCGGTGTCTTCTGTGTTTTTACATGCCGTGCTGTTGCTGCGGTGTCTTCTGTGTTTTTACATGTTCTGCTGCTGCGGTGTCTTCTGTGTTTTTACATGTTCTGCTGCTGCTGGGGTATCTTCTGTGTTTTTACAGGCTCTGCTGCTGCTGCGGTGTCTTCTGTGTTTTTACAGGCTCTGCTGCTGCTGCGGTGTCTTCTGTGTTTTTACATGCCCTGCTGTTGCTGCGGTGTCTTCTGTGTTTTTACATGTTCTGCTGCTGCTGCGGTGTCTTCTGTGTTTTTACATGCCCTGCTGTTGCTGCGGTGTCTTCTGTGTTTTTATATGTTCTGCTGCTGCTGCTGCTGCTGCGGTGTCTTCTGTGTTTTTACAGGCTCTGCTGCTGCTGTGGTGTCTTCTGTGTTCTTACAAGCTCTGCTGCTGCTGCAGTGTCTTCTGTGTTTTTACATGTTCTGCTGCTGCTGCGGTGTCTTCTGTGTTTTTACATGCCCTGCTGTTGCTGCAGTGTCTTCTGTGTTTTTGCAGGCTCTGCTGCTGCTGCGGTGTCTTCTGTGTTTTTACAGGCTCTGCTGCTGCTGCGGTGTCTTCTGTGTTTTTACAGGCTCTGCTGCTGCTGCGGTGTCTTCTGTGTTTTTTTTCATGTTCTGCTGCTGCTGCGGTGTCTTCTGTGTTTTTACAGGCTCTGGTGCTGCTGCGGTGTTTTCTGTGTTTTTACAGGCTCTGCTGCTGCTGCGGTGTCTTCTGTGTTTTTACATGTTCTGCTGCTGCTGCAGTGTCTTCTGTGTTTTTACATGCCGTGCTGCTGCTGCGGTGTCTTCTGTGTTTTTACAGGCTATGCTGCTGTTGCGGTGTCTTCTGTGTTTTTACATGTTCTGCTGCTGCTGCAGTGTCTTCTGTGTTTTTACATGTTCTGCTGCTGCTGCAGTGTCTTCTGTGTTTTTACATGCCGTGCTGCTGCTGCGGTGTCTTCTGTGTTTTTACAGGCTATGCTGCTGCTGCGGTGTCTTCTGTGTTTTTATAGGCTCTGCTGTTGCTGCGGTGTCTTCTGTGTTTTTATAGGCCCTGCTGCGGTGTCTTTTGTGTTTGTTCACTTTGTTTTTACTTGCTGTGCTGCTGCGGTGTCTTCTGTGATTTTACATGCCGTGCTGCTGCTGCGGTGTCTTCTGTGTTTTTACATGTTCTGCTGCTGCTGCGGTGTCTTCTGTGTTTTTACATGTTCTGCTGCTGCTGCGGTGTCTTCTGTGTTTTTACATGCCGTGCTGCTGCTGCGGTGTCTTCTGTGTTTTTACAGGCTCTGCTGCTGCTTCTGCGGTGTCTTCTGTGTTTTTACATGCCGTGCTGCTGCTGCAGTGTCTTCTGTGTTTTTACAGGCTCTGCTGCTGCTTCTGCGGTGTCTTCTGTGTTTTTACAGGCTCTGCTGCTGCTGCGGTGTCTTCTGTGTTTTTACATGTTCTGCTGCTGCTGCGGTGTCTTCTGTGTTTTTTCATGCCGTGCTGTTGCTGCGGTGTCTTCTGTGTTTTTACATGTTCTGCTGCTGCTGCGGTGTCTTCTGTGTTTTTACATGCTCTGCTGTTGCTGCGGTGTCTTCTTTGTTTTTACATGCCGTGCTGCTGCTGCAGTGTCTTCTGTGTTTTTACAGGCTCTGCTGCTGCTGCGGTGTCTTCTGTGTTTTTTACAGGCTCTGCTGCTGCTGCGGTGTCTTCTGTGTTTTTACATGTTCTGCTGCTGCTGCGGTGTCTTCTGTGTTTTTACAGGCTATGCTGCTGCTGCGGTGTCTTCTGTGTTTTTACAGGCTCTGCTGCTGCTGCGGTGTCTTCTGTGTTTTTACATGCTGTGCTGCTGCTGCGGTGTCTTCTGTGTTTTTACAGGCTCTGCTGCTGCTGCGGTGTCTTCTGTGTTTTTATAGGCCCTGCTGCGGTGTCTTTTGTGTTTGTTCACTTTGTTTTTACTTGCTGTGCTGCTGCGGTGTCTTCTGTGTTTTTACATGTTCTGCTGCTGCTGCAGTGTCTTCTGTGTTTTTACATGCCGTGCTGCTGCTGCGGTGTCTTCTGTATTTTTACAGGTTCTGCTGCTGCTGCTGCGGTGTCTTCTGTGTTTTTACAGGCTCTGCTGCTGCTGCGGTGTCTTCTGTGTTTTTACATGTTCTGCTGCTGCTGCGGTGTCTTCTGTGTTTTTGCATGTGCTGCTGTTGCTGCGGTGTCTTCTGTGTTTTTACAGGTTCTGCTGTTGCTGCGGTGTCTTCTGTCTTTTTACAGGCTCTGCTGCTGCTGCAGTGTCTTCTGTGTTTTTACATGCCCTGCTGTTGCTGCGGTGTCTTCTGTGTTTTTACAGGCTCTGCTGCTGCTGCGGTGTCTTCTGTGTTTTTACTTGCTGTGCTGCTGTGGTGTCTTCTGTGTTTTTACAAGCTCTGCTGCTGCTGCGGTGTCTTCTGTGTTTACACAGGCTGTGCTGCTGCTGCGGTGTCTTCTGTGTTTTTACATGCTGTGCTGCTGCTGCGGTGTCTTCTGTGTTTTTACAGGCTCTGCTGCTGCTGCGGTGTCTTCTGTGTTTTTACAGGCTCTGCTGTTGCTGCGGTGTCTTCTGTGTTTTTACAGGCTCTACTGCTGCTGCGGTGTCTTCTGTGTTTTTATAGGCCCTGCTGCGGTGTCTTTTGTGTTTGTTCACTTTGTTTTTACTTGCTCTGCTGCTGCGGTGTCTTCTGTGTTTTTACAGGCTCTGCTGCTGCTGCGGTGTCTTCTGTGTTTTTACATGCTGTGCTGCTGCTGCGGTGTCTTCTGTGTTTTTACAGGCTCTGCTGCTGCTGCGGTGTCTTCTGTGTTTTTACAGGCTCTGCTGTTGCTGCGGTGTCTTCTGTGTTTTTACAGGCTCTGCTGCTGCTGCGGTGTCTTCTGTGTTTTTGTAGGCCCTGCTGCGGTGTCTTTTGTGTTTGTTCACTTTGTTTTTACTTGCTGTGCTGCTGCGGTGTCTTCTGTGTTTTTACAGGCTCTGCTGTTGCTGCGGGGTCTTCTGTGTTTTTACAGGCTCTGCTGCTGCTGCGGTGTCTTCTGTGTTTTTATAGGCCCTGCTGCGGTGTCTTTTGTGTTTGTTCACTTTGTTCTTACTTGCTGTGCTGCTGCGGTGTCTTCTGTGTTTTTACATGCCGTGCTGCTGCTGCGGTGTCTTCTGTGTTTTTACATGGCGTGCTGCTGCTGCGGTGTCTTCTGTGTTTTTACATGTTCTGCTGCTGCTGCGGTGTCTTCTGTGTTTCTACATGTTCTGCTGCTGCGGTGTCTTCTGTGTTTTTACATGCCGTGCTGCTGCTGCGGTGTCTTCTGTGTTTTTACATGCCGTGCTGCTGCTGCGGTGTCTTCTGTGTTTTTACAGACTCTGCTGCTGCTGCGGTGTCTTCTGTGTTTTTACAGGTTCTGCTGCTGCTGCGGTGTCTTCTGTGTTTTTATAGGCTCTGCTGTTGCTGCGGTGTCTTCTGTGTTTTTATAGGCCCTGCTGCGGTGTCTTTTGTGTTTGTTCACTTTGTTTTTACTTGCTGTGCTGCTGCGGTGTCTTCTGTGTTTTTACAGGCTCTGCTGCTGCTGCGGTGTCTTCTGTGTTTTACATGCTCTGCTGCTGCTGCGGTGTCTTCTGTGTTTTTACTGGCTCTGCTGCTGCTGCGGTGTCTTCTGTGTTTTTACAGGCTCTGCTGCTGCTGCGGTGTCTTCTGTGTTTTTATAGGCCCTGCTGCGGTGTCTTTTGTGTTTGTTCACTTTGTTTTTACTTGCTGTGCTGCTGCGGTGTCTTCTGTGTTTTTACATGCCGTGCTGCTGCTGCGGTGTCTTCTGTGTTTTTACATGTTCTGCTGCTGCTGCGGTGTCTTCTGTGTTTTTACATGTTCTGTTGCTGCTGCGGTGTCTTCTGTGTTTTTACATACCGTGCTGCTGCTGCGGTGCCTTCTGTGTTTTTACAGGTGCTGCTGCTGCTGCTGCGGTGTCTTCTGTGTTTTTATAGGCTCTGCTGCTGCGGTGTCTTCTGTGTTTTTACATGTTCTGCTGCTGCTGCGGTGTCTTCTGTGTTTTTACATGCCGTGCTGTTGCTGCGGTGTCTTCTGTGTTTTTACAGGCTATGCTGCTGCTGCGGTGTCTTCTGTGTTTTTACATGCTGTGCTGCTGCTGCAGTGTCTTCTGTGTTTTTACAGGCTCTGCTGCTGCTGCAGTGTCTTCTGTGTTTTTACAGGCTCTGCTGCTGCTGCGGTGTCTTCTGTGTTTTTACATGTTCTGCTGCTGCTGCGGTGTCTTCTGTGTTTTTGCAGGCTCTGCTGCTGCTGCGTTGTCTTCTGTGTTTTTACAGGCTCTGGTGCTGCTGCGGTGTCTTCTGTGTTTTTACATGCCGTGCTGTTGCTGCGGTGTCTTCTGTGTTTTTACAGGCTCTGCTGCTGCTGCGTTGTCTTCTTTGTTTTTACAGGCTCTGCTGCTGCGGTGTCTTCTGTGTTTTTACAGGCTCTGCTGTTGCTGCGATGTCTTCTTTGTTTTTACAGGCTCTGCTGTTGCTGCGGTGTCTTCTGTGTTTTTACAGGCTCTGCTGCTGCTGCGTTGTCTTCTTTGTTTTTACAGGCTCTGCTGCTGCGGTGTCTTCTGTGTTTTTACAGGCTCTGCTGTTGCTGCAATGTCTTCTTTGTTTTTACAGGTTCTGCTGTTGCTGCGGTGTCTTCTGTGTTTTTATAGGCCCTGCTGCGGTGTCTTTTGTGTTTGTTCACTTTGTTTTTACTTCCTGTGCTCTTGCGGTGTCTTCTGTGTTTTTACATGTTCTGCTGCTGCTGCGGTGTCTTCTGTGTTTTTACAAGCCGTGCTGCTGCTGCGGTGTCTTCTGTGTTTTTACAGGCTCTGCTGCTGCTGCGGTGTCTTCTGTGTTTTTACAGGCTCTGCTGTTGCTGCGGTGTCTTCTGTGTTTTTTCAGGCTCTGCTGCTGCTGCGGTGTCTTCTGTGTTTTTACATGTTCTGCTGATGCGGTGTCTTCTGTGTTTTTACATGCCTTGCTGCTGCTGCGGTGTCTTCTGTGTTTTTACAGGCTCTGCTGCTGCTGCGGTGTCTTCTGTGTTTTTACATGTTTTGCTGCTGCTGCGGTGTCTTCTGTGTTTTCACATGCCTTGCTGCTGCTGCGGTGTCTTCTGTGTTTTTACAGGCTCTGCTGCTGCTGCGGTGTCTTCTGTGTTTTTACAGGCTCTGCTGCTGCTGCGGTGTCTTCTGTGTTTTTACAGGCTCTGCTGCTGCTGCAGTGTCTTCTGTGTTTTTACATGCCCTGCTGTTGCTGCGGTGTCTTCTGTGTTTTTACAGGCTCTGGTGCTGCTGCGGTGTCTTCTGTGTTTTTACAGGCTGTGCTGCTGCTGCGGTGTCTTCTGTGTTTTTACTTGCTGTGCTGCTGTGGTGTCTTCTGTGTTTTTACAAGCTCTGCTGCTGCTGCGGTGTCTTCTGTGTTTTTACAGGCTGTGCTGCTGCTGCGGTGTCTTCTGTGTTTTTACAGGCTCTGCTGCTGCTGCGGTGTCTTCTGTGTTTTTCCAGGCTCTGCTGCTGCTGCGGTGTCTTCTGTGTTTTTATAGGCCCTGCTGCGGTGTCTTTTGTGTTTGTTCACTTTGTTTTTATTGCTGTGCTGCTGCGGTGTCTTCTGTGTGTTTACATGCCGTGCTGCTGCTGCGGTGTCTTCTGTGTTTTTACATGTTCTGCTGCTGCTGCGGTGTCTTCTGCGTTTTTACATGTTCTGCTGCTGCTGCGGTGTCTTCTGTGTTTTTACATGCCGTGCTGCTGGTGCGGTGCCTTCTGTGTTTTTACAGGTTCTGCTGCTGCTGCTGCGGTGTCTTCTGTGTTTTTATAGGCTCTGCTGCTGCTGCGGTGTCTTCTGTGTTTTTACATGTTCTGCTGCTGCTGCGGTGTCTTCTGTGTTTTTACATGCCGTGCTGTTGCTGCGGTGTCTTCTGTGTTTTTACAGGCTATGCTGCTGCTGCGGTGTCTTCTGTGTTTTTACATGCCGTGCTGCTGCTGCAGTGTCTTCTGTGTTTTTACAGGCTCTGCTGCTGCTGCGGTGTCTTCTGTGTTTTTACATGTTCTGCTGCTGCTGCGGTGTCTTCTGTGTTTTTACAGGTTCTGCTGCTGCTGCTGCGGTGTCTTCTGTGTTTTTACAGGCTCTGCTGCTGCTGCGGTGTCTTCTGTGTTTTTACATGCCCTGCTGCTGCTGCGGTGTCTTCTGTGTTTTTACAGGTTCTGCTGCTGCTGCTGCGGTGTCTTCTGTGTTTTTACAGGCTCTGCTGCTGCTACTGTGTCTTCTGTGTTTTTACATGCCGTGCTGCTGCTGCGGTGTCTTCTGTGTTTTTACAGGCTCTGCTGCTGCTGCGGTGTTTTCTGTGTTTTTACATGCCGTGCTGTTGCTGCGGTATCTTCTGTGTTTTTACAGGCTCTGCTGCTGCGGTGTCTTCTTTGTTTTTACAGGCTCTGCTGTTGCTGCGGTGTCTTCTGTGTTTTTACATGCCCTGCTGTTGCTGCGGTGTCTTCTGTGTTTTTTCAGGCTCTGCTGCTGCTGCGGTGTCTTCTGTGTTTTTACATGTTCTGCTGCTGCGGTGTCTTCTGTGTTTTTACATGCCGTGCTGCTGCTACGGTGTCTTCTGTGTTTTTACATGCCGTGCTGTTGCTGCGGTGTCTTCTGTGTTTTTACAGGCTATGCTGCTGCTGCGGTGTCTTCTGTGTTTTTACATGTTCTGCTGCTGCTGCGGTGTCTTCTGTGTTTTTACATGCCGTGCTGCTGCTGCGGTGTCTTCTGTGTTTTTACAGGCTCTGCTGCTGCTGCGGTGTCTTCTGTGTTTTTAAAGGCTCTGCTGCTGCTGCGGTGTCTTCTGTGTTTTTACAGGCTCTGCTGCTGCTGCAGTGTCTTCTGTGTTTTTACATGCCCTGCTGTTGCTGCGGTGTCTTCTGTGTTTTTATAGGCCCTGCTGCGGTGTCTTTTGTGTTTGTTCACTTTGTTTTTACTTGCTGTGCTGCTGCGGTGTCTTCTGTGTTTTTACATGTTCTGCTGCTGCTGCGGTGTCTTCTGTGTTTTTATAGGCCCTGCTGCGGTGTCTTTTGTGTTTGTTCACTTTGTTTTTACTTGCTGTGCTGCTGCGGTGTCTTCTGTGTTTTTACATGTTCTGCTGCTGCTGCGGTGTCTTCTGTGTTTTTACATGTTCTGCTGCTGCTGCGGTGTCTTCTGTGTTTCTACAGGCTCTGCTGCTGCTGCGGTGTCTTCTGTGTTTTTACATGCCGTGCTGCTGCTGCGGTGTCTTCTGTGTTTTTACAGGTTCTGCTGCTGCTGCTGCGGTGTCTTCTGTGTTTTTATAGGCTCTGCTGCTGCTGCGGTGTCTTCTGTGTTTTTACATGTTCTGCTGCTGCTGCGGTGTCTTCTGTGTTTTTACATGCCGTGCTGTTGCTGCGGTGTCTTCTGTGTTTTTACAGGCTATGCTGCTGCTGCGGTGTCTTCTGTGTTTTTACATGCCGTGCTGCTGCTGCAGTGTCTTCTGTATTTTTGCAGGCTCTGCTGCTGCTGCGGTGTCTTCTGTGTTTTTACAGGCTCTGCTGCTGCTGCGGTGTCTTCTGTGTTTTTACAGGCTCTGCTGCTGCTGCGGTGTCTTCTGTGTTTTTACAGGCTCTGCTGCTGCTGCGGTGTCTTCTGTGTTTTTTTTTTCATGTTCTGCTGCTGCTGCGGTGTCTTCTGTGTTTTTACAGGCTCTGGTGCTGCTGCGGTGTTTTCTGTGTTTTTACATGTTCTGCTGCTGCTGCAGTGTCTTCTGTGTTTTTACATGCCGTGCTGCTGCTGCGGTGTCTTCTGTGTTTTTACAGGCTATGCTGCTGCTGCGGTGTCTTCTGTGTTTTTACATGTTCTGCTGCTGCTGCAGTGTCTTCTGTGTTTTTACATGTTCTGCTGCTCCTGCAGTGTCTTCTGTGTTTTTACATGCCGTGCTGCTGCTGCGGTGTCTTCTGTGTTTTTACAGGCTATGCTGCTGCTGCGGTGTCTTCTGTCTTTTTACAGGCTCTGCTGCTGCTGCAGTGTCTTCTGTGTTTTTACATGCCCTGCTGTTGCTGCGGTGTCTTCTGTGTTTTTACAGGCTCTGCTGCTGCTGCGGTGTCTTCTGTGTTTTTACTTGCTGTGCTGCTGTGGTGTCTTCTGTGTTTTTACAAGCTCTGCTGCTGCTGCGGTGTCTTCTGTGTTTACACAGGCTGTGCTGCTGCTGCGGTGTCTTCTGTGTTTTTACATGCTGTGCTGCTGCTGCGGTGTCTTCTGTGTTTTTACAGGCTCTGCTGCTGCTGCGGTGTCTTCTGTGTTTTTACAGGCTCTGCTGTTGCTGCGGTGTCTTCTGTGTTTTTACAGGCTCTACTGCTGCTGCGGTGTCTTCTGTGTTTTTATAGGCCCTGCTGCGGTGTCTTTTGTGTTTGTTCACTTTGTTTTTACTTGCTGTGCTGCTGCGGTGTCTTCTGTGTTTTTACAGGCTCTGCTGCTGCTGCGGTGTCTTCTGTGTTTTTACATGCTGTGCTGCTGCTGCGGTGTCTTCTGTGTTTTTACAGGCTCTGCTGCTGCTGCGGTGTCTTCTGTGTTTTTACAGGCTCTGCTGTTGCTGCGGTGTCTTCTGTGTTTTTACAGGCTCTGCTGCTGCTGCGGTGTCTTCTGTGTTTTTGTAGGCCCTGCTGCGGTGTCTTTTGTGTTTGTTCACTTTGTTTTTACTTGCTGTGCTGCTGCGGTGTCTTCTGTGTTTTTACAGGCTCTGCTGTTGCTGCGGGGTCTTCTGTGTTTTTACAGGCTCTGCTGCTGCTGCGGTGTCTTCTGTGTTTTTATAGGCCCTGCTGCGGTGTCTTTTGTGTTTGTTCACTTTGTTCTTACTTGCTGTGCTGCTGCGGTGTCTTCTGTGTTTTTACATGCCGTGCTGCTGCTGCGGTGTCTTCTGTGTTTTTACATGGCGTGCTGCTGCTGCGGTGTCTTCTGTGTTTTTACATGTTCTGCTGCTGCTGCGGTGTCTTCTGTGTTTCTACATGTTCTGCTGCTGCGGTGTCTTCTGTGTTTTTACATGCCGTGCTGCTGCTGCGGTGTCTTCTGTGTTTTTACATGCCGTGCTGCTGCTGCGGTGTCTTCTGTGTTTTTACAGACTCTGCTGCTGCTGCGGTGTCTTCTGTGTTTTTACAGGCTCTGCTGCTGCTGCGGTGTCTTCTGTGTTTTTATAGGCTCTGCTGTTGCTGCGGTGTCTTCTGTGTTTTTATAGGCCCTGCTGCGGTGTCTTTTGTGTTTGTTCACTTTGTTTTTACTTGCTGTGCTGCTGCGGTGTCTTCTGTGTTTTTACAGGCTCTGCTGCTGCTGCGGTGTCTTCTGTGTTTTACATGCTCTGCTGCTGCTGCGGTGTCTTCTGTGTTTTTACTGGCTCTGCTGCTGCTGCGGTGTCTTCTGTGTTTTTACAGGCTCTGCTGCTGCTGCGGTGTCTTCTGTGTTTTTATAGGCCCTGCTGCGGTGTCTTTTGTGTTTGTTCACTTTGTTTTTACTTGCTGTGCTGCTGCGGTGTCTTCTGTGTTTTTACATGCCGTGCTGCTGCTGCGGTGTCTTCTGTGTTTTTACATGTTCTGCTGCTGCTGCGGTGTCTTCTGTGTTTTTACATGTTCTGTTGCTGCTGCGGTGTCTTCTGTGTTTTTACATACCGTGCTGCTGCTGCGGTGCCTTCTGTGTTTTTACAGGTGCTGCTGCTGCTGCTGCGGTGTCTTCTGTGTTTTTATAGGCTCTGCTGCTGCGGTGTCTTCTGTGTTTTTACATGTTCTGCTGCTGCTGCGGTGTCTTCTGTGTTTTTACATGCCGTGCTGTTGCTGCGGTGTCTTCTGTGTTTTTACAGGCTATGCTGCTGCTGCGGTGTCTTCTGTGTTTTTACATGCCGTGCTGCTGCTGCAGTGTCTTCTGTGTTTTTACAGGCTCTGCTGCTGCTGCAGTGTCTTCTGTGTTTTTACAGGCTCTGCTGCTGCTGCGGTGTCTTCTGTGTTTTTACATGTTCTGCTGCTGCTGCGGTGTCTTCTGTGTTTTTGCAGGCTCTGCTGCTGCTGCGTTGTCTTCTGTGTTTTTACATGCCGTGCTGTTGCTGCGGTGTCTTCTGTGTTTTTACAGGCTCTGCTGCTGCTGCGTTGTCTTCTTTGTTTTTACAGGCTCTGCTGCTGCGGTGTCTTCTGTGTTTTTACAGGCTCTGCTGTTGCTGCGATGTCTTCTTTGTTTTTACAGGCTCTGCTGTTGCTGCGGTGTCTTCTGTGTTTTTATAGGCCCTGCTGCGGTGTCTTTTGTGTTTGTTCACTTTGTTTTTACTTCCTGTGCTCTTGCGGTGTCTTCTGTGTTTTTACATGTTCTGCTGCTGCTGTGGTGTCTTCTGTGTTTTTACAAGCCGTGCTGCTGCTGCGGTGTCTTCTGTGTTTTTACAGGCTCTGCTGCTGCTGCGGTGTCTTCTGTGTTTTTACAGGCTCTGCTGTTGCTGCGGTGTCTTCTGTGTTTTTTCAGGCTCTGCTGCTGCTGCGGTGTCTTCTGTGTTTTTACATGTTCTGCTGATGCGGTGTCTTCTGTGTTTTTACATGCCTTGCTGCTGCTGCGGTGTCTTCTGTGTTTTTACAGGCTCTGCTGCTGCTGCGGTGTCTTCTGTGTTTTTACATGTTTTGCTGCTGCTGCGGTGTCTTCTGTGTTTTTACATGCCTTGCTGCTGCTGCGGTGTCTTCTGTGTTTTTACAGGCTCTGCTGCTGCTGCGGTGTCTTCTGTGTTTTTACAGGCTCTGCTGCTGCTGCGGTGTCTTCTGTGTTTTTACAGGCTCTGCTGCTGCTGCAGTGTCTTCTGTGTTTTTACTTGCTGTGCTGCTGTGGTGTCTTCTGTGTTTTTACAAGCTCTGCTGCTGCTGCGGTGTCTTCTGTGTTTTTACAGGCTGTGCTGCTGCTGCGGTGTCTTCTGTGTTTTTACAGGCTCTGCTGCTGCTGCGGTGTCTTCTGTGTTTTTACAGGCTCTGCTGCTGCTGCGGTGTCTTCTGTGTTTTTATAGGCCCTGCTGCGGTGTCTTTTGTGTTTGTTCACTTTGTTTTTATTGCTGTGCTGCTGCGGTGTCTTCTGTGTGTTTACATGCCGTGCTGCTGCTGCGGTGTCTTCTGTGTTTTTACATGTTCTGCTGCTGCTGCGGTGTCTTCTGTGTTTTTACATGTTCTGCTGCTGCTGCGGTGTCTTCTGTGTTTTTACATGCCGTGCTGCTGCTGCGGTGCCTTGTGTGTTTTTACAGGTTCTGCTGCTGCTGCTGCGGTGTCTTCTGTGTTTTTATAGGCTCTGCTGCTGCTGCGGTGTCTTCTGTGTTTTTACATGTTCTGCTGCTGCTGCGGTGTCTTCTGTGTTTTTACATGCCGTGCTGTTGCTGCGGTGTCTTCTGTGTTTTTACATGCCGTGCTGCTGCTGCGGTGTCTTCTGTGTTTTTACAGGCTCTGCTGCTGCTGCGGTGTCTTCTGTGTTTTTACATGTTCTGCTGCTGCTGCGGTGTCTTCTGTGTTTTTACAGGTTCTGCTGCTGCTGCTGCGGTGTCTTCTGTGTTTTTACAGGCTCTGCTGCTGCTGCGGTGTCTTCTGTGTTTTTACATGCCCTGCTGCTGCTGCGGTGTCTTCTGTGTTTTTACAGGTTCTGCTGCTGCTGCTGCGGTGTCTTCTGTGTTTTTACAGGCTCTGCTGCTGCTGCTGTGTCTTCTGTGTTTTTACATGCCGTGCTGCTGCTGCGGTGTCTTCTGTGTTTTTACAGGCTCTGCTGCTGCTGCGGTGTTTTCTGTGTTTTTACATGCCGTGCTGTTGCTGCGGTATCTTCTGTGTTTTTACAGGCTCTGCTGCTGCGGTGTCTTCTTTGTTTTTACAGGCTCTGCTGTTGCTGCGGTGTCTTCTGTGTTTTTACATGCCCTGCTGTTGCTGCGGTGTCTTCTGTGTTTTTTCAGGCTCTGCTGCTGCTGCGGTGTCTTCTGTGTTTTTACATGTTCTGCTGCTGCGGTGTCTTCTGTGTTTTTACATGCCGTGCTGCTGCTACGGTGTCTTCTGTGTTTTTACATGCCGTGCTGTTGCTGCGGTGTCTTCTGTGTTTTTACAGGCTCTGCTGCTGCTGCGGTGTCTTCTGTGTTTTTACATGTTCTGCTGCTGCTGCGGTGTCTTCTGTGTTTTTACATGCCGTGCTGCTGCTGCGGTGTCTTCTGTGTTTTTACAGGCTCTGCTGCTGCTGCGGTGTCTTCTGTGTTTTTACAGGCTCTGCTGCTGCTGCGGTGTCTTCTGTGTTTTTACAGGCTCTGCTGCTGCTGCAGTGTCTTCTGTGTTTTTACATGCCCTGCTGTTGCTGCGTTGTCTTCTGTGTTTTTATAGGCCCTGCTGCGGTGTCTTTTGTGTTTGTTCACTTTGTTTTTACTTGCTGTGCTGCTGCGGTGTCTTCTGTGTTTTTACATGTTCTGCTGCTGCTGCGGTGTCTTCTGTGTTTTTATAGGCCCTGCTGCGGTGTCTTTTGTGTTTGTTCACTTTGTTTTTACTTGCTGTGCTGCTGCGGTGTCTTCTGTGTTTTTACATGTTCTGCTGCTGCTGCGGTGTCTTCTGTGTTTTTACATGTTCTGCTGCTGCTGCGGTGTCTTCTGTGTTTTTACATGCCGTGCTGCTGCTGCGGTGCCTTCTGTGTTTTTACAGGTTCTGCTGCTGCTGCTGCGGTGTCTTCTGTGTTTTTATAGGCTCTGCTGCTGCTGCGGTGTCTTCTGTGTTTTTACATGTTCTGCTGCTGCTGCGGTGTCTTCTGTGTTTTTACATGCCGTGCTGTTGCTGCGGTGTCTTCTGTGTTTTTACAGGCTATGCTGCTGCTGCGGTGTCTTCTGTGTTTTTACATGTTCTGCTGCTGCTGCGGTGTCTTCTGTGTTTTTACATGTTCTGCTGCTGCTGCAGTGTCTTCTGTGTTTTTACATGCCGTGCTGCTGCTGCGGTGTCTTCTGTGTTTTTACAGGCTCTGCTGCTGCTGCGGTGTTTTCTGTGTTTTTACATGCCGTGCTGTTGCTGCGGTATCTTCTGTGTTTTTACAGGCTATGCTGCTGCTGCGGTGTCTTCTGTGTTTTTACATGTTCTGCTGCTGCTGCAGTGTCTTCTGTATTTTTGCAGGCTCTGCTGCTGCTGCGGTGTCTTCTGTGTTTTTACATGCCGTGCTGCTGCTGCGGTGTCTTCTGTGTTTTTACAGGCTCTGCTGCTGCTGCGGTGTTTTCTGTGTTTTTACATGCCGTGCTGTTGCTGCGGTATCTTCTGTGTTTTTACAGGCTCTGCTGCTGCGGTGTCTTCTGTGTTTTTACAGGCTCTGCTGTTGCTGCGGTGTCTTCTGTGTTTTTACAGGCTCTGCTGCTGCTGCGATGTCTTCTTTGTTTTTATAGGCTCTGCTGTTGCTGCGGTGTCTTCTGTGTTTTACATGTTCTGCTGCTGTTGCGGTGTCTTCTGTGTTTTTACATGCCGTGCTGCTGCTGCGGTGTCTTCTGTGTTTCTACAGGCTCTGCTGCTGCTGCGGTGTCTTCTGTGTTTTTACATGCCGTGCTGCTGCTGCGGTGTCTTCTGTGTTTTTACAGGTTCTGCTGCTGCTGCTGCGGTGTCTTCTGTGTTTTTATAGGCTCTGCTGCTGCTGCGGTGTCTTCTGTGTTTTTACATGTTCTGCTGCTGCTGCGGTGTCTTCTGTGTTTTTACATGCCGTGCTGTTGCTGCGGTGTCTTCTGTGTTTTTACAGGCTATGCTGCTGCTGCGGTGTCTTCTGTGTTTTTACATGCCGTGCTGCTGCTGCAGTGTCTTCTGTATTTTTGCAGGCTCTGCTGCTGCTGCGGTGTCTTCTGTGTTTTTACAGGCTCTGCTGCTGCTGCGGTGTCTTCTGTGTTTTTACAGGCTCTGCTGCTGCTGCGGTGTCTTCTGTGTTTTTACAGGCTCTGCTGCTGCTGCGGTGTCTTCTGTGTTTTTTTTTCATGTTCTGCTGCTGCTGCGGTGTCTTCTGTGTTTTTACAGGCTCTGGTGCTGCTGCGGTGTTTTCTGTGTTTTTACATGTTCTGCTGCTGCTGCAGTGTCTTCTGTGTTTTTACATGCCGTGCTGCTGCTGCGGTGTCTTCTGTGTTTTTACAGGCTATGCTGCTGCTGCGGTGTCTTCTGTGTTTTTACATGTTCTGCTGCTGCTGCAGTGTCTTCTGTGTTTTTACATGTTCTGCTGCTGCTGCAGTGTCTTCTGTGTTTTTACATGTTCTGCTGCTCCTGCAGTGTCTTCTGTGTTTTTACATGCCGTGCTGCTGCTGCGGTGTCTTCTGTGTTTTTACAGGCTATGCTGCTGATGCGGTGTCTTCTGTGTTTTTACAGGCTATGCTGCTGCTGCGGTGTCTTCTGTGTTTTTATAGGCTCTGCTGTTGCTGCGGTGTCTTCTGTGTTTTTATAGGCCCTGCTGCGGTGTCTTTTGTGTTTGTTCACTTTGTTTTTACTTGCTGTGCTGCTGCGGTGTCTTCTGTGATTTTACATGCCGTGCTGCTGCTGCAGTGTCTTCTGTGTTTTTACATGTTCTGCTGCTGCTGCGGTGTCTTCTGTGTTTTTACATGTTCTGCTGCTGCTGCGGTGTCTTCTGTGTTTTTACATGTTCTGCTGCTGCTGCGGTGTCTTCTGTGTTTTTACATGCCGTGCTGCTGCTGCGGTGTCTTCTGTGTTTTTACATGCCGTGCTGCTGCTGCAGTGTCTTCTGTGTTTTTACAGGCTCTGCTGCTGCTGCGGTGTCTTCTGTGTTTTTACATGCTCTGCTGTTGCTGCGGTGTCTTCTGTGCTTTTACAGGCTCTGCTGCTGCTGCGGTGTCTTCTGTGTTTTTACATGCTCTGCTGTTGCTGCGGTGTCTTCTGTGTTTTTACATGCCGTGCTGCTGCTGCAGTGTCTTCTGTGTTTTTACAGGCTCTGCTGCTGCTGCGGTGTCTTCTGTGTTTTTACATGTTCTGCTGCTGCTGCGGTGTCTTCTGTGTTTTTACATGTTCTGCTGCTGCTGCGGTGTCTTCTGTGTTTTTACATGCCGTGCTGCTGCTGCGGTGTCTTCTGTGTTTTTACATGCCGTGCTGCTGCTGCAGTGTCTTCTGTGTTTTTACAGGCTCTGCTGCTGCTTATGCGGTGTCTTCTGTGTTTTTACAGGCTCTGCTGCTGCTGCGGTGTCTTCTGTGTTTTTACATGCTCTGCTGTTGCTGCGGTGTCTTCTGTGCTTTTACAGGCTCTGCTGCTGCTGCGGTGTCTTCTGTGTTTTTACATGCTCTGCTGTTGCTGCGGTGTCTTCTGTGTTTTTACATGCCGTGCTGCTGCTGCAGTGTCTTCTGTGTTTTTACAGGCTCTGCTGCTGCTGTGGTGTCTTCTGTGTTTTTTACAGGCTCTGCTGCTGCTGCGGTGTCTTCTGTGTTTTTACATGTTCTGCTGCTGCTGCGGTGTCTTCTGTGTTTTTACATGCCGTGCTGCTGCTGCGGTGTCTTCTGTGTTTTTACAGGCTCTGCTGCTGCTGCGGTGTCTTCTGTTTTTTTTACAGGCTCTGCTGCTGCTGCGGTGTCTTCTGTGTTTTTACATGTTCTGCTGCTGCTGCGGTGTCTTCTGTGTTTTTACATGCCGTGCTGCTGCTGCGGTGTCTTCTGTGTTTTTACAGGTTCTGCTGCTGCTGCTGCGGTGTCTTCTGTGTTTTTACAGGCTCTGCTGCTGCTGCGGTGTCTTCTGTGTTTTTACATGTTCTGCTGCTGCTGCGGTGTCTTCTGTGTTTTTGCATGTGCTGCTGTTGCTGCGGTGTCTTCTGTGTTTTTACTGGCTCTGCTGCTGCTGCGGTGTCTTCTGTGTTTTTACAGGCTCTGCTGCTGCTGCGGTGTCTTCTGTGTTTTTACAGGCTCTGCTGCTGCGGTGTCTTCTGTGTTTTTACAGGCTCTGCTGCTGCGGTGTCTTCTGTGTTTTTACAGACTCTGCTGCTGCTGCGGTGTCTTCTGTGTTTTTACATGCTCTGCTGCTGCTGCGGTGTCTTCTGTGTTTGTTCACTATGTTTTTACATGCATTTTGCTATTTTTTCCTTCTTGTTGATTCTGGGCCCTTTGTAATATATCTGCAGTTCCCGCGCAGCTGATGTGGAGATGGATGTTCAGTGTGAATGAGGCAATACACTCCAAGTCTTTGGATTTCAGGCTACATCTATGGTTTCATGAAAACTGAGGCAATTTCTGATGACCGTGTTGCCACCACTGCTGAACCGGACCCTTGTGGATGAGGTTGTCCTTCTAGGCCTGACAGAGCGGCCTTGGCTGCAGAGCGTCATCTTCATCATGTTCCTGACTATTTACACCTTGAATTTATTGGGAAATGGCCTCATTCTGGTCATCGTGACCCTGGGCCCAAACCTCCACACCCCAATGTACTTTTTTCTTGGAAACCTCTCATTTTTGGATATTTGCTTTTCCTCTGTTACTGTTCCTAAAATGCTCCAGAATTTACTGACACATGAGCGGGGGATATCTTTGAAGGCCTGCCTGACCCAGATGCATTTCTTTCACTTTCTGGGCAGTACTGAGGTTCTTCTCCTAACGGCCATGTCCTATGACAGATACATCGCCATCTGTAGACCTCTGCACTACCCGGCCATCATGAACGTGACCATGTGCTTCTCACTGGCTCTCAGCTCTTGGTCGGCCGGTTTCCTGCATTCGCTAGTCCATACTCTGTTTACGTCTCAGCTCCCTTTCTGTGGCCCTAACAGAGTGAACCATTTCTTCTGTGACATCAAACCATTGCTTGGACTGGCTTGTACGGACACCACGTTCAATGTCAACTTGCTGTCTCTGTTTACGGGGTCCTTAGTGATGGCCTCCTTTCTTCTGACACTTCTCTCCTACATGCTCATTTGTCTTTCACTTCTTCAGATCCGTTCTTCTGCAGGTAGGATGAGGGGCTTCTCCACCTGCACCTCTCACCTCACGGTGGTCATCTTGCTCTATGGCACGGCGCTCTTCACCTATCTGCGCCCGGTTACAGAGGAGTCTCTACAAGTCGATCAGATTGCTGCCATTTCCTTCACTGTCTTCACCCCATTGCTGAACCCGCTGATTTATACCCTGAGGAACAAGGACATCCAGAAGGCCACAAAATGTCTCTTCAGGCTCTTGGTGTAATGGAATGGAGGGCACATTGGACTGGCTAATATGGACTCTGACATTTAGGTTCTGACGTTCAGAACACTAGCAATTAACTTCTGTCTAGATAGAATTGATTACTGTGGGGTAAAGTAGAGAGTAGGGTACAGAGCATAGAAGAGAGCGAGGTGCAGAGCAAAGAAGAGAGCGGGGTGCAGAGCAGAGAGCTGGGTGCAGAGCATAGAAGAGAGCTGGGTGCAGAGCAAAGAAGAGAGCGGGGTGCAGAGCAGATAGCTGGGTGCAGAGCATAGAAGAGAGCGGGGTACAGAGCATAGAAGAGAGCGGGGTGCAGAGCATAGAAGAGAGCGGGGTGCAGAGCATAGAAG
This sequence comes from Leptodactylus fallax, assembly GCA_947044405.1. Taxonomy (NCBI): domain Eukaryota; kingdom Metazoa; phylum Chordata; class Amphibia; order Anura; family Leptodactylidae; genus Leptodactylus; species Leptodactylus fallax. The sequence continues at coordinate 43,396 of CAMRHE010001719.1, forward strand.
AGAGCGGGGTGCAGAGCATAGAAGAGAGCGGGGTGCAGAGCATAGAAGAGAGCGGGGTGCAGAGCATAGAAGAGAGCGGGGTGCAGAGCATAGAAGAGAGCGGGGTGCAGAGCATAGAAGAGAGCGGGGTGCAGAGCATAGAAGAGAGCGGGAAACACAGCATAGAAGAGAGCGGGGTACAGAGCATAGAAGAGAGCGGGGTGCAGAGCATAGAAGAGAGCGGGGTGCAGAGCATAGAAGAGAGCGGGGTGCAGAGCATAGAAGAGAGCGGGGTACAGAGCATAGAAGAGAGCGGGGTGCAGAGCATAGAAGAGAGTGGGGTGCAGAGCATAGAAGAGAGCGGGGTGCAGAGCATAGAAGAGAGCGGGGTGCAGAGCATAGAAGAGAGTGGGGTGCAGAGCATAGAAGAGAGCTGGGTACAGAGCATAGAAGAGAGCGGGGTGCAGAGCAGAGAAGAGAGCGGGGTGCAGAGCATAGAAGAGAGCGGGGTGCAGAGCAGAGGAGCAAGCAGAGTAAAGAGCGGGGTACAGAGTATAGAAGAGAGCGGGGTACAGAGCATAGAAGAGAGCGGGGTGCAGAGAATAGAAGAGCGGGGTGCAGAGAATAGAAGAGCGGGGTACAGAGCATAGAAGAGAGCGGGGTACAGAGCATAGAAGAGAGCGGGGTGCAGAGAATAGAAGAGCGGGGTACAGAGCATAGAAGAGAGCGGGGTGCAGAGCAGAGGAGCAAGCAGAGTAGAGAGCGGGGTACAGAGCATAGAAAAGAGCGGGGTGCAGAGCATAGAAGAGAGCGGGGTGCAGAGAAGAGGAGCAAGCAGAGTAGAGAGTGGGGTGCAGAGCACAGAAGAGAGCGGGGTGCAGAGCATAGAAGAGAGCGGGGTGTAGAGCAGAGGAGCGAGAAGAGTAGAGAGTGGAGTACAGAGGTGCGAGCAGGGTACAGAGAAGAGGAGTGAGCATGGTAGAGAGCGGGTAACAGAGTGTGATACAGAGCATAGAAGAGAGCAGGATGCAGAGAAGAGGAGCGAGCAGGTAACGGAGCATAGAAGAGAGCGGAGTACAGAGCGGAGTACAGAGCGAGGTACAGAAATGAATCTTCATTTGTTGGGTTTTGGCTCCGATCTCTGGCAGACACTTCCAGACACTTTGACAAGTGATTTTGTGATTGTTTTTTGCCTCCTTTGTGGTAAATTGTGAGAAATATTTTTTGCATTTATTTATGAAAAAATAGAAAATTTGGAAAAATTCTTAAATTTTCAAAGCCTGGGTGCTGTAATTCTCATAGACCCATATAAATGTCACCTCCGACCTCTCCGCTCTCCTTCTCATAGACACATACCGTATAGCCCTGCAAAGACCAAGGCTAATATATCCCTAAGGACCTGATTCAGGGTCATCGCTCTAATAGCGTATGCCCTGACTGGAACCTGTCCCTAAAAATAGGACACCCTAAATCGCCCTCCCTCAAGGCTAATCCTAAATATACAGGTATGAGGGATGGGAAATGAGCCCTTAAATATGCCACACCCGACATGCATGTTTCATCAGTGTTGATAGAAAAATCACACACTCCAACTCTTCAGGGGATTAAGGCAAAACTGCAGCAAATGTTACTATTGCAGATAAGTGTAAGGTTCATACAAGTTATAATGACTAGCACCGAGCACACACTTACCACTCACATACAAATCTAAAACCTCACAGTGCTATTAGAATAGGGAGAAGGAGGAGGTAAGGTAGGAAACCGAATCCATAGACCAGGAGTACTAGGAGTACCCCCGAGTGCCAGCGGGTGCAGGTCAAGATACAGGAGTCCCCATACGCATATAGAACCCACGTGGGATAATTTATAGACATCTGGCATACGCTCGCGCCTCAAACGACACGACACATGCGCAGAAACGCCAAGATGAAAAGAGCAGCCAGTGCGCATGCGCGAACCAGAAAAACAACACACGCGCACTGGATGCATACAGACATCGGAACCAGTCTAGGTAAGTATGATGGCGATGTCAAGGGCAGCCGTGCTTTCAATATACAACGGGCAACGACTAAACACAGTAAGTAAAGGATGATGTCAATAGTTAGAGGTACACAGCATCCCGTCGCACTGAAGAAACAGCGGAATAGGGACCACATCAACCCCGCTGTCCAATATGCACAGTTAACCACACAAAATAAAAAAATGAACAAAGTTAACAAACTGTGCAAAAGAGTACTTAGGCAAAATTAGTGTGAACAGACAGGTAATCCAGGATATCAATATAGGAAACCAATATAGGAAACCAATATAGGAAAAATAACCTAAATAACATGGGACACAATATTACAATATTAGATGAAAGATGTGAAACTCAGTTGTTCATTGAAACCAAGGGGACTGAGGCGAAAAATCCGCTTGGTCTTAGTCTGTGTAATAAGTCGATCCCAATTACCTCTCTGTGCGGGGGGTTTTATCAAATCAATACCCATAAACTTCACGCTAGAGGCATCCCCATGATACATCGTCCGGACATGCCGAGTAATCGGGGTATCACAGCTATGATGGATGTCACCGAGATATTCCGCTATACACCATCTAAACTCCTGAATAGATTTGCCAATATATTCCAGTCCACAAACACAGGCAGCTTTATAAATGACTCCCTCGGAGCGACAGATAATAAACGAGCGAAATGTTGCACCAGTAACATTAGCAGTAAAGCACTTGCCACTGGAAATAGAGGATCACGCAAAGCAGCCACTGCAACGAAAGCAGCCTGTATGGGAGCCAACATCTGACAGTAGATGTGTTCTGACTCAATAGCTTGGCTGCAAATGTGAGGTTGTGAGAGTGTCCTGTAGTCTCTATGCTAACCAGCAATTTACACCAAGATATCTATCAGATAGTGTTCAACTCAACTGAGGAGGCGTAGATAAGATTCCAGATGCTTTAATCCAGGTAAATCTTGTAGAACCTCATACAGCAGTAGGTGAAAAATGATGATGAAT
>CAMRHE010001720.1:0-27500 GCA_947044405.1 Leptodactylus fallax
ACAGATTATACAGCCACCACTAGGGAGCTCACTAAATACAGATTATGCAGTCACCACTAGAGGGAGCTCACTACATACAGATTATACAGCCACCACTAGGGGGAGCTCACTAAATACAGATTATGCAGTCACCACTAGGGGGAGCTCACTAAATACAGATTATACAGTCACCACTAGGAGGAGCTCACTACATACAGATTATACAGTCACCACTAGAGGGAGCCTACTACATACAGATTATACAGTCAGGCCTACCAAGGGAGCCACCGAGATTATACAGTCACCACTAGGGGAAAATTCAGTCCACAAGACAAATTTACAGTACCACTAAAAGAAAAGGACCACACAAGATTTACAGTACTCACTAGAGAGCTCACACAGATTTACAGTCACCACTAGGAGGAGCTCACTATATTTCGTACCCAAGGAGCACAATTTACAGTCACCACTAGGGGGAGCCACCAGATTTACAGTACCACTAGGGAGCCACCAGATTTCAGTACCACTAGATGGAGCCATACAAGATTATACAAAGTACACTAGGGAGCTCACACATAGATTTACAGTACCACCAGAGGAGCCACACAATTTCAGTACCACTAGGGAGCCACAATTTCAGTCACCACTAGGGGAGCTCACAAGATTTCAGTACCACTAGGAGAAATTATACAGTACCATTAGGGGAGCCACAATTGCTGCCCAGGAGCAAGATTTCAGCCCAGGAGCAAATTTCAGCCCAAGCAATAGGAGTACCACTAAGCAATTTACAGTACTCACTAGGAGGAGCTCACACAAAGAAAGAGCCACTACTAGGGAGCCACAAGATTTCAGTCACCCAGGAGGAGCTCACACAGATTTCAGTCACCACTAGGGAGAGTACAAAGATTATACAGTCACCCTAGGAGGAGCTCACACAGATTTCAGTACCACAAGGGAGCATACAGATTTCAGTACCCAGAGGAGCCACAGATTTATGTACAGTATATCAGAGGGAGCTCACACAGATTATACAGTCACCACTAGGGAGCTCACACAGATTAGCCAGTACCAGAGGGAGCTCACTACATTAGATTATACAGTCACCACTAGGAGGAGCCATACAGATTATACAGTCACCACAGAGGGAGCCACAAAACATTATCAGTACCACTAGGGGAGCTCACTACATACAGATATCAGTACCATAGGGAGACTATATAGATTATATAGTACCCAGGAGGAGTCCTGACGGTGAGTTACCCAGAGGAGCTCACTTTAGATTATACAGAAAATTAGGGGCAGTACATAACATTATCAGTCACCACTAGGGGGAGCTCACTAAATAGATTTTCAGTCACCACTAGGAGTGAGCTCACTACTAGATTATACAGTCACCACTAGGGGGAGCCTACACCAGATTATACAGTCACCACTAGGAGGAGCTCACTACCAGATTATACAGTCACCACTAGGAGGAGCTCACTACAAGATTATACAGTCACCACTAGGAGCTCCACTACATAAGGATTTACAGTCACCACTAGAGGGAGCTCACTACTCAGATTATACAGTCACCACTAGGGGGAGCTCACTACTACAGATTATACAGTCACCACTAGAGGGAGCTCACTACTACAGATTATACAGTCACCACTAGAGGGAGCTCACTACATACAGATTATACAGTCACCACTAGGAGGAACCTTACCCTCAGATTATACAGTCACCACTAAGGGGAGCCAATACATACAGATTATACAGTCACCACTAAGGGGAGCTCACTACATACAGATTATACAGTCACCACTAGGGGGAGCTCACACTCAGATTATACAGTCACCACCAGAGGGAGCTCACTACATACAGATTATACAGTCACCACTAGGGGGAGCTCACACATACAGATTATACAGTCACCACTAGAGGAGCTCACTACATACAGATTATACAGTCACCACTAGGGGGAGCTCACTACATACAGATTATACAGTCACCACTAGGGGGAGCTCACTACATACAGATTATACAGTCACCACTAGAGGGAGCTTCACTACATACAGACTATACAGTCACCACTAGGAGGAGCTCACTACATACAGTTTATACAGTCACCACTAGGGAGCTCCCTATATACAGATTAGTGAAGCAGTCACCACTATGGGACCTCACTAAGACATAGAGATTATACAGTCACCACTAGAGGGAGTCACTATACAGATTATACAGTCACCACTAGGGGGAGCTCACTACATACAGATTATACAGTCACCACTAGATGGAGCTCACTACATACAGATTATGGAGTCACCACTAGGGGAGCTCACTACATACAGATTATACAGTCACCACTAGGGGGAGCTCACATATACAGATTATGCAGTCACCACTAGGAGGAGCTCACGCATACAGATTATACAGTCACCACTAAGGGGAGCTCACTACATACAGATAATACAGTAACCACTAGGAGGAGCTCACTACATACAGATTATACAGTCACCACTAAGGGGAGCTCACTACATACAGATAATACAGTAACCACTAGAGGAGCTCACTACATACAGATTAGTACAGTCACCACTAGGGGGAGCTCACTACATACAGATTATACAGTCACCACTAGAGGAGCTCACTACTCAGATTATACAACAACATTAAGGAGCTCACTACATACAGATAATACAGTAACCACTAGGGGAGCTCACTACATACAGATTATACAGTCACCACTAGGAGGAGCTCACTACATACAGATTATACAGTCACCACTAGAGGGAGCTCACTACATATAGATTATACAGTTTTCACTATGAGCCTACTACATACAGATTACACAGTCACCACTAGGAGGAGCTCACTACATACAGATTATACAGTCACCACTAGGAGGAGCCTTACCACATCAGATTATACAGTCACCACTAGAGGAGCTCATATACAGATGAGTATGAAGTCACCACTAGAGGGAGCTCACTACATACAGACATAATAGCCACTAGAGCTCATCACATACAGATTATACAGTCACCACTAGGAGGAGTCACTATATACAGATTTATACAGTCACCACTAGGGGAGCCTCACTACATACAGATTATACAGTCACCACTAGGGGAGCTCACTACATACAGATTATACAGTCACCACTAGATGGAGCTCACTACATACAGATTATACAGTCACCACTAGGGGAGCCCCTACTACATACAGTCACCACTAGGAGGAGCCTTGCTCACCAGATTATACAGTCACCACTAGAGGAGCTCACTACATCAGATTATACAGTCACCACTAGAGGGAGCTCACTACATAGATTATACAGTCACCACTAAGTGAGCATACAGATTATACAGTCACCACTAGGGGAGCTCACAATCAGATTATACAGTTACCACTAGAGGGAGCTCACTACATACAGATTATACAGTCACCACTAGAGGGAGCTCACTACATACAGATTATACAGTCACCACTATGAGCCTACCACATCAGATTATACAGTCACCACTAAGGGGAGCCACTACATGATACAGATTATACAGTCACCACTAGTGGAGCTCACTACTACAGATTATACAGTCACCACTAGAGGGAGCTCACATAGATTATACGTCACCACTAGAGTGGAGCTCACATAGATTATACAGTCACCACTAGGGGAGCTCACATAATTAACAGTCACCACTAGAGGAAAGCCCACTACTTACAGCGTATACAGTCACTAACAGGGGGAGCCACTAATCAGATTATACAGTCACCAGTAGGGGGCGTTCACTACATACAGATTATACAGTCACCACTAGGAGGAGCTCACTACATACAGATTATACAGTCACCACTAGAGGAGCTCACTGTATACAGATTATACAGTCACCATCAGGGGAGGAGCTCACTACTTACAGTTTATACAGTCACCACTAGTGGAGCCACTACATACAGATTATACAGTCACCAGTAGGGGGCGTTCACTACATACAGATTATACAGTCACCACTAGGAGGAGCTCACTAGACACAGATTATACAGTCACCACTAGAGGGAGCTCATACATACAGATTATACAGTCACCACTAGGAGGAGCTCACTACATAAATATTATACAGTCACCACTAGGGGGAGCTCATTACATAATATTATACAGTTCACCACTAGGGGAGCTCACTACATACAGATTATACAGTCACCACTAGAGGGAGCTCACGATATACAGATTATACAGTCACCACTAGGGAGTCACCTATACAGATTATACAGTCACCACTAGGGGAGCCACATTAGATTAGTACAGCTGCTCAGAGGGAGTCTCACCACATACAGATTATACAGTCACCACTAGGGGAGCTCACTACATACAGTGATACAGTCACCACTAGAGGTAGCTCACTAATAATATAGAAAACTCCCACTGCATCAAGTGAAGTCTCCAGTGCGCTCCCTCTAGTGGTATACAAAACTTTATGACTATCTAGGTCTGATCCAAGCCTGATGACTCTTGTTCCCCTTGCACTTGTAACTGTAGACACGAGACCTTGCGCTCCGACGTTTATGAGCCCCTGGTTATTTATAAGGACCATTGTTTGTGGCCTCAGTTGCTCCTTTTATCACAAGTCCCCCATTAGTCTGAGCCCCAGGGTGAGGAATCACTGTGGCCACGCCTGGACTACTGAGACCTGGACACTGCTGTAGGAGTGTGGTGCATGTGTGGCTCCCTGATGATGTCATCAGCAGATGTTCTGAGCTGGAACTGATGGAAAACATACATGGAATGACTGTCCACCACCTGCGCCCCCTACTGAGCTGACTATGTACAAAGCAGCATGCAGTGTAACTCTACGACAGTATATAGGTTATGCTCTCACTGATGTAGATGGGTGTATATGTGACCGCCTGTGTGTAGAGGGTCCAGGAAGAGAAAGCATGCACCCGGTGCTAAGTGCACTCACCCACCATGTACTCCCCCACCGATCCCCAACGTAGATCCCCCCGACCCTGTACTCACGATTCCCCCATAACGCGACATCCCCCGACCCCATGTACTCACCGATTCCCCATACCGTACGACCCCGACCCCATGTACTCACGACTCCCCCATACCGTACGATCCCCCCGACCCCATGTACTCACCGACCCCCCACCCACCGCACGATCCCCCACCCCCACGATGGCCCCATAAACGCAGATCCCCCCACCCCATGTACCACGACCCCCCCATACCGTACGACCCCCGACCCATGGGCACCACCGACCGACCGGCACGATTCCGACCCCATGTACCCACGATTCCATAACGTACGATCCCCCACCCCATGCACCCCACCACCCCCCCCCACGACCGACCCCATGCACCACCGATTGGCCTCCATAACATACGATTCCCCGACCCAAGGGACTACCGATTCCCCCACACCGTCCCCCCTCCGACCCCATGCACCACCGATTCCCCCCCACCCCGCACGATCCCCCGACCCATGCACTAACCGAACCCCCCATACCGGACGATCCCCCGACCCATATACTCACCGATTGTCCCATATACGATCCCCCCGACCCCATGTACTCAACCGATTCCCCATACCGGACGATTCCCTGACTGGCATGCACTCACTGAGCCCCATCCCCATATCAGGATTCCCCGACCCCATGTGACTGACCGATTCCCCCGAGACCGGACGCACTCCCACCCCAGTACCTACGATTCCCCCACCGTACGACTCCCGACCCCACCCACCGATTCCCCCATACCGTACGAATCCCCGACCCTATGTGTTGACCGGTCCCCCAATACCGTACGATCACCCGACCCCATGCTACCGACCCCCCCCTACCGTACGATCCCCCGACCCATGTACCCACCGATTCCCACCCCCATACCCCAGCACGATCTCCCATAACCTCGACCCCAGTACCTCACCGATTCCCCCCCATACCGCACGATCCCCCCGACCCCATGTACTCACCGATTGCCCCATACCGAGATCCCCCGACCCCATGTACCCCCGCACCGATTCCCACCCTACCGTACGATCCCCCGACCCCATATACTCACCGATTCCCCCATACCGTACGATCCCCCCGACCCCATGTACTCACCGATTCCCCATACCGTACGATCCCCCGACCCATGTACCCACCGATTCCCATACCGCACGATCCCCCCGACCCCATGTACTCACCGACCCCCCCCCCGACCCCATGTACCACCACCGACTTCCCCCATACCGTACGATCCCCCGACCCCATGTACTCACCCATTCGCCCCCTACCGCACTCACCGTATCACCCCCCGACCTATGTACTCACCGATTCCCTCACCCCACGATCCCCGACCCAATGCACGACCGATTTCCCCCTACCACCATGTACTCCCCATTCCCCCATACCGTACGATCCCCCGACCCCTTTCTCACTGATTCGCTGCCTCACGATGTTCACGTCTTCCCAAGTTTGGCTTCAGCGACCCTATAAAGAGAAAAGAAGAATGAGTGGTCCAGATATGGCAGAGTGGCACTGCGAGGGAGACCACCCAGCTTCCCAGGCTCCTGAAAGGCACATCTCCCTAGTGTTCCACAGATCCCATTCACCTAGTAATCACTGCCCGCCACTCCAGTGGGTGGCGCTGTCTGCTTCTGTGTATACTGATATTAGTGGATTGGTCGGGGGGCAGGGGTCGGCCCCCACTGCTTCATACTGATGGCCCATCCTAAGGACAGATCATCAATCACTTTGCCCTTTTAGGACTACAGACATGTTTTGGTTCTTGGCACTTTCAGCCATATCAGATTGGCACCCCAATAGCTCATGTATGCTCCAGGGTGGGGGGCCACGAGCTAGCCCTGCCCACTTAGGATGTTAGAAGAGGAGCCCGAGTGTTCACTGACACAGGAAGTGATGTCATCTGATTAACAACATGTGACGTGGCAGCAGCTTGTGTCTGCTAGAGAGGCCAAAGCGTTGTCTCTGAACTTCACTAAATGTTTCCCTTGTGTAGAGCTCCCCTTTAAGTGGTAGTAGGATATATACACAGGGGAGACTCCGCCCACAGCAAAGAGTGTACTAATGATAAAGGAAGACCCAAGAGCATGGCTATAGAGGAAGGCAGTGATTTCCACTACTACCCCCACCGTCCTCCGCCCTGAACCTCCTGCATCAAACATGATCCCATAATTCTCAGCACAGCCGGGCGGCGGTATTTATGGGGTGACATCACCGCGGTCTCGGCCTCCGGACATCTGGTAACTTAATAAACAATCATTTATTCTACATTCACATCTATAGAAATTTCTACCGAACACTCAGAGTGTAAACCGCATCAGAAAACGGCGGCGGCGGCTCTTCAGGCGATGCTGTAGACTTGTTACAATGTATCAGGGCATTATCTACAGCTACAAAAATCTCTCCTGACCGGGACGCTACACTGCACTGACACGGTCCCTTCAGCTGTGAGAGCAGGACTAGTCAGGTGGATTCCCTTTCACTGACAGCAAAATAGAAATAGAAAGAAAACACAAAGTCTATTAGGAAGTCGTAGAAGACTGGAGTGGGAGAGAAACCGGGGTCTGCCCGGGGAGAGAGGTCAGGGGTCTTCAATGTGGTCCACAAGAGGGGGCGCTACACTGGGGGTCAGAGGAGGGGGCGCTACACTGGGGGTCAGAGGAGGGGGCGCACACTGGGGTAGAGGAGGGCGCACACTGGGGTCAGAGGAGGGGCGCTACACTGGGGATCAGAGGGGGGTGCTATACTGGGGGTACTACACTTGGGGTCAGAGGAGAAGGCGCTACACTGGGGGTCAAAGGAGGGGGCGCTACACTGGGGACCAGAGGAGGGGGCGCCACACTGGGGGTCAGAGGAGGGGGCGCTACACTGGGGACCGAGGAGGGCACACTACACTGGAGGTCAGAGGAGGGGGCGCCATACTGGGGGTCAGAGGAGAGGGGCGCTACACTGGGGACCAGAGGAGGGGGCGCCACACTGGGGGCAGGGAGGGGGCGCCCTGGGCCCAGGGGAGGAGGGCGCTACACTGGGGGTCAGAGGAGGGGGCGAACTGGGAGGTCGAGGAGGGGGCGCTCACTGGGGGTGAGGAGGGGGCGCCACTGGGGGTCAGAGAGGGGGCGCGGATGGGGGTCAGAGGAGGGGCGCTATACTGGGGGTCAGAGGAGAAGGTGCTACACTGGGGGTCAGAGAGGGTGCTACTGGGGGTAGAGGAGGGGGCGCTATACTGGTGAGGAGGGGGCGTACACTGGGGGTAAGAGGGGGCGCTACACTGGGGGTCAGAGAGGGGCGCACTGGGGTCAGAGGAGGGGGCGCACACTGGGGTCAGAGGAGGGGGCGCCACACTGGGGTCAGAGGGGGGGGCGTACACTGGGGTGGGGAGGAGGGGGTGCAATGGGGTTCACTGGGGGTTAGAGGAGGGGCTACACTGGGGTCAGAGGAGGGGTATACACTGGGGGTGGAAGGGTTATACTGGGGTTAGAGGAGGCGTAATGGGGTCGAGGAGGGGGAATGGGTAGAGAGGGGCGCACACTGGGAGAGGAGAGCGCCAATGGGTAGAGGAGGGGTGCCATACTGGGGGAGGAGGGGGGGGGAAGCCACACTGGGGGTCAGAGGAGAGGCGCTACACTGGGGGGGGAGGAGGGGCGCACACGGGGGGGAAGGGGCAGAGGAGAAAGTGCACACTAGAGAGGGGTGCCACACTGGGGTCAGAGGAGGCAACTGGGTAGAGGGGGGCGCTACACTGAGGTCAGGGAGGGGGCGCTACACTGGGGTCAAGAGGGGGCGCACACTGGGGTAGGGAGGAGGGGCGCCACACTGGGGAGGGGGGGCGGGAGGGGGGGGCTACTGGGCGACACTGGGGGTCAGAGGAGAAGGTATACACTGGGGTAAGGGGGGGCCCACTGGGGGGGGGCAATGGGGGTAAAGGGGGTGTATACTGGGGGAGAGGAGGCGCTACACTGGGGGTAGAGGGGGTGTATACTGGGTCAGAGGAGAAGGCGCTACACTGGGGTTAGAGGAGGGGGACTACACTGGGCAGAGGAGGGGGCGCGACACTGGGGGTGAGGGGAGAGGAGGCGGGAACTGGGGTGAGAGGAGAGCGCTACACTGGGGGTAGAGGGGAGGGGCGCTACACTGGGTGAGGAGGGGGGGCGAATGGGGCGGGAGGGGGGTGATATGGTAGAGGGGAGGGGCGCCACACTGGGGGTGAGTGGGGGGCAACTGGGGGTCAGAGTGGGGATATACTGGGGGTAGAGGGGCTAATGGGGTCAGAGGAGGGGCCAATGGGGCAGAGAGGGGCGCACACTGGGGGAGGGGGGTGCCCGGGGGGGGGGGGAGGGGGGGGGGGCCAAGCCGTGAGGGGGCGCCACACTGGGGGTAGAGGAGGCGCGCACTGGGGTCAGAGGAGGGGGCGCCACACTTGGGTCAAGGGGGGCTTTGGGCCAGGGGGCTGGGGCTACACTGGGGATCGGTAGGGGTGCTACACTGGGGGTCAGAGAGGGGCGCGACACTGGGGGTCAGAGGGGGGTGCTACTGGGGGTGCTACACTGGGGACAGAGGAGGGGGCGCACACTGGGGGTAGAGGAGGGGGCGCCACACGGGGGTGGGGGTAGGGGGGAGGGGGCGCCATACTGGGGGTGCCACACTGGGGGTGGGGAGGGGGCGCCACACTGGGCAGAGGAGGGGCCGCTACACTGGGGGCGGGAGGGGGTGTATACTGGGGTCAGAGGGGGCGCTACACTGGGGTAGAGGGGGTGCATACTGGGTCAGAGGAGAAGGCGCTACACTGGGGTGGAGAGGGGGCAGGGTAACTGGGGGCCGGGGGAGAGAGGGATGGGGGTCAGAGAGGGGGTGCTATACTGGGGTAGAGGAGGCTACACTGGGGGTCAGAGGTGGAAGGCTATACTGGGGGTCAGGGGGGGGAGGGGTATACACTGGGGAGGAGGGGGTAATACTGGGGGTCAGAGGAGAAGGCGCTACACTGGGGGTGAGAGAGGGGGCATACACTGGGGGTCAGAGGAGGGGGGTGCCACACTGGGGGTGAGGAGGAGGGGGCGCTACACTGGGGATAGAGAGGGGGCGCACACTGGGGGTCAGAGGGGGGTGCCGGGGGTGCTAATGGGAGGGGGCTACACTGGGGGTCAGAGGGGGGTGCCACACTGGGGGTGCTACACTGGGGATCAGAGGAGGGGGTACCACACTGGGGGTCAGAGGAGGGGGTGCGGGGGAGGGGGGGGCATGGGGGTAGAGGGGGCATACTGGGGGTCAGAGAGGGGGCACTTATACTGGGGGTCAGAGGGGGTGCTACTGGGGGGTGTAACTGGGGATTGAGGAGGGGGCGCTACACTGGGTCAGAGGAGGGGGCGCTACACTGGGGGTCAGAGGAGGGGCGCTACACTGGGGGTCAGAGGGGGTGCTATGGGGGTGCTACACTGGGGGTCAGAGGTAGGGGGGAGGCTACCTGGGGGTCAGAGGAGGGGCGCTACACTGGGGGTCAGAGGTGGGGGCGCTACACTGGGGGTCAAGGAGGGGGCGCCACACTGGGGGTAGGGGGGGCGCCACACTGGGGGTCAGAGGGGGGGCCACACTGGGGGTCAGAGGAGGGGGCCAAAGGAGGGGGGGAACTGGGGGTCAGAGTGGGGTGCTATACTGGGGGTGCTACACTGTGGGGTCAGAGAGGGGTGCATACTGGGGGTGCTACACTGGGGATCAGAGGAGGGGGGCGCTACACTGGGGTCAGAGGAGGGGCGCTACACTGGGGGTGAGAGGAGGGGGCGCTACACTGGGGGTCAGAGGAGGGCGCGCACTGGGGGTCAGAGGAGGGGGCGCCACACTTTGCGAGGTCATGGAGGGGGCGCTACACTGGGGGTCAGAGGCGGGGGCGCTACACTGGGGGTCAGAGGAGGGGCGCGCTACACTGGGGGTCGGGGGGGGTGCTATACTGGGGGTGCTACACTGGGGATGGAGGAGGGGGGCCACTGGGGGTCAGAGGAGGGGCGCGACACTGGGGGTAGAGGAGGGGGCGCTACACGGGGGTCAGGGGAGGAGGGGGGCGCGACTGGAGGTCATTGGAGGGGGCACGGGGGTCAGAGGCGGGGGCGCGACACCGGGGGTCAGAGGAGGGGGGCTACACTGGGGGTCGGAGAGGGGGTGCTATACCTAAAGTGGGGTACACTGGGGGTTGAGGAGGGGGCGCTACACTGGGGGTCAGAGGAGGGGGCGCACACGGGGGTCAGAGGAGGGGGCGGCTACACTGGGGGTCAGAGGAGGGGTGCTACACTGGGGGTCAGAGGGGGTGCTTGAGGTATATATAGAATGGAGGGGGGCGCTACACTGGGGGTCAGTGGGATGAAGCGAGTGAGGTTTGGGAACCCGCGTAGCGGTTAGTAATGTTTTAGCGAATGGGGAGCTTGTGTGGAAAACATAAGGCATCCACAACCTAGAACCCTTGTATTTCCCTGACTGAGACTGCACTTCTGGGAATGAGGAGGGAGAAACCTAGGGGGCAGGAGCGTTGAAACAACGCACATCCTGACTTCGGAGCTCCCTCCTGCTGTGTGTCCGCCGTGGGTTTCTCTAGGGCTACTTGCATGGGACCTGATGACTAGGACGTCACCATTAGTCAGTGACTTGGGGATGAAAAGCTTCGATCAGCCTAGATGTCCAGGCCTCTCATCACTTCCATCTCTGAGACGTCCAGACAAGGAAAGAAAGCCACTGCTGTAACATCATGTAAGATGGCACCTGGAGTAGCCCTGCACTGCCAGGGTAATAAGAGCTGCAGTGTGCCGATCACTGGCCAAGGAAGTGCTTGACACTGTAGAATAAGACAACATTTCCTCCTCTTCTAGTACTGCTTAGTCAGGTGGGGAGAGCAGAGGAGTCATGCAGCTACGCTTATACTTTGGGTTGACTTTGGGGGATACAGTCAAGGACCCTGGCTTTATGATAAGAACTGGGTCTCGGCTCTCCCACCAGCCCTTGAGTTGCTGCCATTTAAAGTGTACAGTGATCCCTGAACGCTGTCCAGTCCAGCAAGGCTTGTCTAGGACTGTAGGGGGTGTTATATGTATTTGATCCCTAATGACCTGTATACCATCATGCCACCATTATTTCCATCTCATTAAGTTTGGAAGGTACAAGTGTCCCCAAGAGCATAGAAATAAATAAATTCTTCACGGTTCAACCCCCAGACATAAACAAAATCCCCCCATTCAGGGTCCCTCCCTTTGCCTCTCTAATATACTTTGTTTTCATGCCATCCTTTTTTTAGACTCCTAGTTTCTAAATATCTCTTTTTTTTTCCCGAAGAATGTAGCCCTCTGAGAAGACCTCAAATATAAAAGAATAGAGCATAAAAGATTTAATACATTTAATATATTATATAAATGTTTTTTTTCTATATTTACATCATCCTATTTATTGCTATGTCTGTAAAGTTAGTCCCAGAATAGATGCCTGATATTGTATAATTAAAAGTATAGTTTAAAGCTTTATTACAAGATTTATAAAGAGTTATAAAAAAAGGAGAACTTAAAGAAAGTATAAAGGAAAATTAAGAAATGAAAATATAAATATTTATGTTAATAATTAATTAGTATAATAATATAATTTATATAATAAATTTAAATATTATAAAATTACTCCTTTATAAAATAATATAATTATTTAAATTATACTTTTTTACTAGAATATAACACATAATAATATTTTTTTTAAAAATTATAATTATTATTAATAATATTTTTTGTACAATTATAATAATAATTATAAAATACCCTATTTAAATTAAAATAACAATATATGTGGTCTATATAAATTAGATGGCATTATATTTTAATATTAAGATTATGAATAGTATATTATATATTTTTCTGATATAAGAGTATTATTATATAATAATATTGCATATAGAAAAAAATAATAAATTAGTTATATTGCAAAAAGATAAGTATTATAATTTTTTTTTTTTTATTATATATAAATTTTTGTATTATATTTTTTTATTAAAATTGTTTTTTTTTTATTTTTATTTTTTATTTTTATTTTTATTATTATTTTTTATTTTTTATATTTTTTTAATTTAATATATTTTTTTTTTTTATATTTTATTATTATATTTTTTTTTTATATTTTTTTATTTTATTTTTATTATTTTTTTTTTTTTATTTTTTTTTTTATTTTTTTTTTTTTTTATTTTATTAAAATTTTTTTTTATTAATAAAATATATTTTTATTTTTTATATTTTTTTTATTTTTTTAATTTTTTTTTTTATTTAAATTTTTTTTTTATTTATTTTTTTTAAATTTTAATTTTATTTAATTTTTTTAAATTATTTTTTTTTTATATTATTTTTTTTGGGAAAAAAAAAAAAAAAAAAAAAAAAAAAAAAAAAAAAAAAAAAAAAAAAAAAAAAAAAAAAAAAAAAAAAAAAAAAAAAAAAAAAAAAAAAAGAAAAAAAAAAAAAAAAAAAAAAAAAAAAAAAAAAAAAAAAAAAAAAAAAAAAAAAAAAAAAAAAAAAAAAAAAAAAAAAAAAAAAAAAAAAAAAAAAAAAAAAAAAAAAAAAAAAAAAAAAAAAAAAAAAAAAAAAAAAAAAAAAAAAAAAAAAAAAAAAAAAAAAAAAAAAAAAAAAAAATTATAATAATTTAAAAAATTATAAAAAAATATTATAGTATATATTTATGTATTCTCAGTCCCTAGTTTGGCTATATTCTCCCTTGTAGTGTGAGGCTCTCTGTTGTACACCCGTTATATATGTTGCAGCCATGCTTTACAGTGCAGCTCTTCTCATTCAGGTAGTCTGGGGGTCTATCGTCCCTGACTCAGTATACAGTCAGTATATGTCGTGGTTATGGTGTACAGTCTAGAGATGTGAAGCAGCAGTGATATAATATCTGTATCTAGCTCATCTATGGTCCTATTCACTTCCATGTTTTTGGGGTCTCCTCTCAGGGGTACCGATGTCCCTCGGACGCCAAGAAGCTTTTGAAATTTTCAAGCGGGATTATCCAGACAGAGTTGGCATTGAAGACAACAAGACATTACTGAGGCAGAGGTGGGTGACCTGAGTGGGTGGATGTGGTCTATGTCTGGGGGCTTGACCGTGAGGGTTTTGGCTATTTCTATGCTCTTGGGGACACTTGTGTACCTTCCAAGCTTGTAAGATGGAAATAATGGTGGCATGATGGGTATACAGGTGCATTGGGATCATATACGATATAGCACCCCCTACAGTCCTAGATGAGCCTTGCTTGGGCTGGACACGTTCAGGGACACTGTAACTTTAAATGGCTGTAACTCTTTTGCTGGTGGGGCTTGAGCCGAGATTTAGTTCTTATCATAAAGCCAGGATTCTTGTCTGTATCCCCCAAGTCATTGCTGAGTATAGCGTAGCTGCATATACTTCTATATACTCCCACCTGACTAAGCAGTGCTAAGAGAGGAGGAAATGATTGTCTTATTCTACAGTGTCAAGCACTTCCCGTGGCCAGTAGTGGGCGCACTGCAGCTCTTATACCCCCTGTCAGGCAGGGGTGCTGCAGGTTACATCTTACATGATGTTACAGCAGTGGCTTTGTTTCCTTGTGTCAGGACAGTCTCAGAGATGGAAGTGATTAGAGGACTGGACATCTGCGGCTGACCGGAGGCGTCTCGTCTCTCCTAAGTCACTGACTAATGGTGGTCGTCCTGAATCATCGGAGGGTCCCATCCCATTAACCCTAGAGGAACCCCGCAGGACGCACAGCAGGGGAGGCTCCGGGGGTCAGGAATATGCGGTGACTCAGCGCTCCTACCCCCTGAGGTTTCCCTCCAGTCATTCCCAGAAGTGCAGCCTCAGGTCAGGGAAATACAAGGGTTCTAGGTATTGGATGCCTTATGTTTCCTGACAAGCTGCACAATGTCGCTCCGTACAACCGTTACAGCGGGTCCAGAGCCACCCACTAAAATACACTGACCCCCAGTGTAGCGCCCCCTCCGATTCCCTGTATAGCACCCCCCTCTGACCCCCAGTGTAGCACCCCCTCCTCTGACCCCCAGTGTAGCGCCCCCTCCTCTGACCCCCAGTGTAGCGCCCCCTCCTCTGACCCCCAGTGTAGCGCCCCCTCCTCTGACCCCCAGTGTAGCACCCCCAGTATAGCACCCCCCCCCTCTGACCCCCAGTGTAGCGCGCCCCTCCTCTGACCCCCAGTGTAGCGCCCCCGCCTCTGACCCCCAGTGTAGCGCCCCCTCCAATGACCTCCAGTGTAGCGCCCCCTCCTCTGACCCCCAGTGTAGCGCCCCCTCCTCTGACCCCCAGTGTAGCGCCCCCTCCTCTGACCCCCAGTGTAGCGCCCCCTCCTCTGATCCCCAGTGTAGCACCCCCAGTATAGCACCCCCCTCTGACCCCCAGTGTAGCGCGCCCCCTCCTCTGACCCCCAGTGTAGCGCCCCCGCCTCTGACCCCCAGTGTAGCGCCCCCTCCAATGACCTCCAGTGTAGCGCCCCTCCTCTGACCCCCAGTGTAGCGCCCCCTCCTCTGACCCCCAGTGTAGCGCCCCCTCCTCTGACCCCCCAGTGTGGCGCCCCCTCCTCTGACCCCCAGTGTAGCGCGCCCTCCTCTGACCCCCAGTGTAGCGCCCCTCCTCTGGCCCCCAGTGTAGCACCCCCAGTATAGCACCCCTCCTCTGACCCCCAGTGTAGCACCCCCAGTATAGCGCCCCCCTCTGACCCCCAGTGTAGAGCGCCCCCTCCTCTGACCCCCAGTGCGCGCCCTGCCCTCTGACCCCCAGTGTAGCGCCCCCCCTCTGACCCCCAGTGTAGCCCCCCCCCCTCCTCTGACCCCCAGTGTAGCGCCCCCCCCTCTGACCCCCAGTGTAGCGCCCCCTCCTCTGACCCCCCAGTGTAGCCGCCCCTCCTCTGACCCCCAGTGTAGCGCCCCCCTCTCCATAGCACCCTCCTCTGACCCCCAGTGTAGCACCCCCAGTATAGCACCCCCCCCCCCCCCTCCTGACCCCCAGTGTAGCGCGCCCCCCCCCTGACCCCCAGTGTAGCGCCCCCCCTCTGACCCCCAGTGTAGCGCCCTCCCCCCCCCTCCTCTGACCCCCAGTGTAGCGCCCCCCTCCTCTGACCCCCAGTGTAGCACCCCCTCCTCTGATCCCCAGTGTAGCACCCCCAGTATAGCACCCCCCCTCTGACCCCCAGTATAGCACCCCCCCCTCTGACCCCCAGTGTAGCGCACCCCCTCCTCTGACCCCCAGTGTAGTGCCCCCTCCTCTGATCCCCAGTGTAGCACCCCCAGTATAGCACCCCCCCCTCTGACCCCCAGTGTAGCGCGCCCCCTCCTCTGACCCCCAGTGTAGCACCCCCTTCTCTGATCCCCAGTGTAGCGCGCCCTCCTCTCACCCCCAGTGTAGCCCCCCCCCCCTGCCCCCGGGGGGCCGCCCCTCCTCTGACCCCCAGTGTAGTGCCCCCCCCTCCTCTCACCCCCAGTGTAGCGCCCCTCTCCTCTGACCCCCAGTAGTACCCCCCCTCCTGACCCCCAGTGTAGCCCCCGTGACCCCCAGCATCCCCCTCCTGACCCCCAGTGTAGCCCCCCTGACCCCCAGGTATAGCACCCCCCCTCTGACCCCCAGGAGCGCCCCCTCTGACCCCCAGTGTAGTACCCCGAGTATAGCACCCCCCCTCTGACCCCCAGTGTAGCGCCTCCTCCTCTGACCCCCAGTGTAGTGCCCCCTCCTCTCACCCCCAGTGTAGCGCCCCCTCCTCTGACCCCCAGTATAGCACCCCCTCCTCTGACCCCCAGTGTAGCACCCCCCCTCTGACCCCCAGTATAGCACCCCCCCTCTGACCCCCAGTGTAGCGCGCCCCCTCCTCTGACCCCCAGTGTACGCGCCCCTCCTCTGACCCCCAGTGTAGCGCCCCCCCGACCCCCAGTGTAGCGCGCCCCCTCCTCTGACCCCCAGTGTAGCGCCCCCTCCTCTGACCCCCAGTGTAGCGTGCCCCCCTCCTCTGACCCCCAGTGTAGCACCCCCAGTGTAGCCCCCCCCACCCCCCAGTATAGCACCCCCCTCTGACCCCCAGTGTAGCGCGCCCCTCCTCTCCCCCTGACCCCCAGTGTAGCACCCCCTTCTCTGATCCCCAGTGTAGCACCCCCAGTATAGCAGCCCCCCCCTCTGACCCACAGTGTAGCGCCCCCCTCCTCTGACCCCCAGTGTAGCCCCACCCCCAGTGTAGCCCCCCCCTCTGACCCCCAGTGTAGCGCGCCCCCTCCTCTGACCCCCAGTGGCACCCCCTCCCCGCCCTCCCCGCCCCCCCGCCCCCAGGTCGCCCCCCCCCCCAGTGTAGCGCCCCCTCCTCTGACCCCCAGTGTAGCGCCCCCTCCTCTGACCCCCAGTGTAGCGCCCCTCCTCTGACCCCCAGTGTAGCGCCCCCCTCTGATCCCCAGTGTAGCACCCCCCCTCTGACCCCCAGTGTGGCGCGCCCCCTCCTCTGACCCCCAGTGTAGCACCCCCCCCTCTGACCCCCAGTGTAGCGCCCCCTCCTCTCACCCCCAGTGTAGCGCCCCCTCCTCTGACCCCCAGTGTAGCGCCCCCTCCTCTCACCCCCAGTGTAGCGCCCCCCTCCTCTCACCCCCAGTGTAGCGCCCCCTCCTCTGACCCCCAGTGTAGTGCCCCCTCCTCTGACCCCCAGTGTAGCGCCTTCTCCTCTGACCCCCAGTATAGCACCCCCTCCCTGACCCCCAGTGTAGCACCCCCTCCTCTGACCCCCAGTATAGCACCCCCCCTCTGACCCCCAGTGTAGTACCCCGAGTATAGCACCCCCCCCCCCTCTGACCCCCAGTGTAGTGCCTTCTCCTCTGACCCCCAGTGTAGCGCGCCCCCCCTCTGACCCCCAGTGTAGCCGCCCCCCCCTCTGACCCCCAGTGTAGCGCGCCCCTCCCTCTGACCCCCAGTGTGGCGCCCCCCTCCTCTGACCCCCAGTGTAGCGCCCCCCTCCTCTGACCCCCAGTGTAGCGCCTCCCCTGACCCCCAGTGTCGCGCCCTCCTCTGGCCCCCAGTGTAGCACCCCCAGTGTAGCACCCCTCCTCTGACCCCCAGTGTAGCGCCCCTCCTCTGACCCCCAGTGTAGTACCCCCCCCCCCCCCCCCTCCCCTGACCCCCAGTGCAGCGCCCCCTCCTCTGGTCCCCAGTGTAGCCCCCCCCACCCCCAGTATAGCACCCCTCCTCTGACCCCCAGTGTAGCACCCCCTCTGCCCCGCCTTCTCCTCTGACCCCCAGTGTAGTACCCCCAGTATAGCGCCCCCCCCCTGACCCCCAGTGTAGCGCCCCCTCCTCTGACCCCCAGTGTAGCGCCCCCTCCTCTGACCCCCAGTGTAGCGCCCCCCCCCCCCCCTCCTCTGACCTCCAGTGTAGCGCCCCCCTCCTCTGACCCCCAGTATAGCGCCCCCTCCTCTGACCCCCAGTATAGCACCCCTCCTCTGACCCCCAGTGTAGCACCTTCTCCTCTGACCCCCAGTGTAGTACCCCCAGTATAGCCCCCCCTCCTCTGACCCCCAGTGTAGCGCCCCCTCCTCTGACCCCCAGTGTAGCGCCCCCTCCTCTGACCCCCAGTGTAGCGCCCCCTCCTCTGACCCCCAGTGTGGCGCCCCCTCCTCTGACCCCCAGTGTAGCGCCCCCTCCTCTGACCCCCAGTGTAGCGCCCCCTCCTCTGACCCCCAGTGTAGCCCCCCTCCTCTGACCCCCAGTATAGCGCCCCCCTCCTCTGACCCCCAGTATAGCACCCCTCCTCTGACCCCCAGTGTAGCACCTTCTCCTCTGACCCCCAGTATAGCGCCCCCCTCCTCTGACCCCCAGTGTAGCGCCCCCCTCCTCTGACCCCCAGTGTAGCGCCCCCTCCTCTGACCCCCAGTGTAGCGCCCTCCTCTGACCCCCAGTGTAGCGCCCCCTCTGACCCCCAGTTAGCCCCCTCCTCTGACCCCCAGTATAGCGCCCCCTCCTCTGACCTCCAGTGTAGCGCCCCCTCCTCTGGTCCCCAGTGTAGCGCCCCCTCCTCTGACCCCCAGTGTAGCGCCCCCTCCTCTGGTCCCCAGTGTAGCGCCCCCCTCCTCTGACCCCCAGTATAGCGCCCCCTCCTCTGACCTCCAGTGTAGCGTGCCCCCTCCTCTGGTCCCCAGTGTAGCGCCCCCCCCTCCTCTGACCCCCAGTGTAGCGCCCCCCCCCCCCAGTGTGCCCCTCCTCTGGTCCCCAGTGTAGCGCCCCCTCCTCTGACCCCCAGTGTAGCGCCTTCTCCTCTGACCCCAAGTGTAGTACCCCCAGTATAGCACCCCATACCCCCCCCTCTGATCCCCAGTGTAGCGCCCCCTCCTCTGACCTCCAGTGTAGCGCCCCCCCTCCTCTGACCCCCAGTGTAGCGCCCCCCTTCCCCCCCGTCCTCTGACCCCCAGTGTAGCGCCCCCTCCTCTGACCCCCAGTGTAGCGCCCCCCCGCGCCCCTCTTGTGGACCACATTGAAGACCCCTGACCTCTCTCCCCGGGCAGACCCCCGGTTTCTCTCCCACCTCCCCAGTCTTCTACGACTTCCTAATAGACTTTGTGTTTTCTTTCTATTTCTATTCTTGCTGTCAGTGAAAGGGAATCCACCCTGACTAGTCCTGCTCTCACAGCTGAAGGGACCGTGTCAGTGCAGTGTAGCGTCCCGGTCAGGAGAGATTTTTGCAGCTGTAGATAATGCCCTGATACATTGTAACAAGTCTACAGCATCGCCTGAAGAGCCGCCGCCGCCGTTTTCTGATGCGGTTTACACTCTGAGTGTTCGGTAGAAATTTCTATAGATGTGAATGTAGAATAAATGATTGTTTATTAAGTTACCAGATGTCCGGAGGCCGAGACCGCGGTGATGTCACCCCATAAATACCGCCGCCCGGCTGTGCTGAGAATTATGGGATCATGTTTGATGCAGGAGGTTCAGGGCGGAGGACGGTGGGGGTAGTAGTGGAAATCACTGCCTTCCTCTATAGCCATGCTCTTGGGTCTTCCTTTATCATTAGTACACTCTTTGCTGTGGGCGGAGTCTCCCCTGTGTATATATCATACTACCACTTAAAGGGGAGCTCTACACATGGGAAACATTTAGTGAAGTTCAGAGACAACGCTTTGGCCTATGTAGCAGACACAAGCTGCTGCCACGTCACATGTTGTTAATCAGATGACATCACTTCCTGTGTCAGTGAACACTCGGGCTCCTCTTCTAACATCCTAAGTGGGCAGGGCTAGCTCGTGGCCCCCCACCCTGGAGCATACATGAGCTATTGGGGTGCCAATCTGATATGGCTGAAAGTGCCAAGAACCAAAACATGTCTGTAGTCCTAAAAGGGCAAAAGTGATTGATGATCTGTCCTTAGGATGGGCCATCAGTATGAGAGCAGTGGGGGCCGACCCCTGCCCCCCGACCAATCCACTAATATCAGTATACACAGAAGCAGACAGCGCCACCCACTGGAGTGGCGGGCAGTGATTACTAGGTGAATGGGATCTGTGGAACACTAGGGAGATGTGCCTTTCAGGAGCCTGGGAAAGCTGGGTGGTCTCCCTCGCAGTGCCACTCTTCCTTATCTGGACCACTCATTCTTCTTTTCTCTTTGTAGATTCGCTGAAGCCAAATCTTTGGGAGAAGACGTGAACATCGTGAGGCAGCGAATCAGTGAGTACATGGGGTCGGGGGATCGTACGGTATGGGGGAATCGGTGAGTACATGGGTCGGGGGGATCGTACGGTATTGGGGAATCGGTGAGTACATGGGGTCGGGGGAATCGTACGGTATGGGGGAATCGGTGAGTACATGGGGTCGGGGGGATCGTACGGTATGGGGGAATCGGTGAGTACATGGGGTCGGGGGGATCGTACGGTATGGGGGAATCGGTGAGTACATGGGGTCGGGGGGATCGTACGGTATGGGGGAATCGGTGAGTACATGGGGTCGGGGGGATCGTACGGTATGGGGGAATCGGTGAGTACATGGGGTCGGGGGATCGTACGGTATGGGGGAATCGGTGAGTACATGGGGTCGGGGGATCGTACGGTATGGGGGAATCGGTGAGTACATGGGGTCGGGGGGATCGTACGGTATGGGGGGAATCGGTGAGTACATGGGGTCGGGGGGATCGTACGGTATGGGGGAATCGGTGAGTACATGGGGTCGGGGGATCGTACGGTATGGGGGAATCGGTGAGTACATGGGGTCGGGGGGATCGTACGGTATGGGGGAATCGGTGAGTACATGGGGTCGGGGGGATCGTACGGTATGGGGGAATCGGTGAGTACATGGGGTCGGGGGGATCGTACGGTATGGGGGAATCGGTGAGTACATGGGGTCGGGGGGATCGTACGGTATGGGGGAATCGGTGAGTACATGGGGTCGGGGGATCGTACGGTATGGGGGAATCGGTGAGTACATGGGGTCGGGGGAATCGTACGGTATGGGGGAATCGGTGAGTACATGGGGTCGGGGGATCGTACGGTATGGGGGAATCGGTGAGTACATGGGGTCGGGGAATCGTACGGTATGGGGGAATCGGTGAGTACATGGGGTCGGGGGGATCGTACGGTATGGGGGAATCGATGAGTACATGGGGTCGGGGGGATCGTACGGTATGGGGGAATCGGTGAGTACATGGGGTCGGGGGGATCGTACGGTATGGGGGAATCGGTGAGTACATGGGGTCGGGGGGATCGTACGTTGTGGGGGAATCAGTGAGTACATGGGGTCGGGGGATCGTACGGTATGGGGGAATCGGTGAGTACATGGGGTACATGCTTATCTCTTCCTGGACCCTCTACACAAAGACGGGTCACATATACACCCATCTACATCAGTGAGAGCATAGCCTATATACTGTCAGTAGAGTGTACACTGCATGCTGCAATTTGTACATAGTCAGCTCAGTAGGGGGCGCAGGTGGTGGACAGTCATTTCCATGTATGATTTTCCATCAGTTCCAGCTCAGAACATCTGCTGATGACATCATCAGGAGCCACACATGCACCACACTCCTACAGCAGTGTCCAGGTCTCAGTAGTCGAGCGTGGCCACAGTGATGTCATCACCCTGGGGCTCAGACTAATGGGGGACTTGTGATAAAAGGAGCAACTGAGGCCACAAACAATGGATCCTTATAAATAAGCAGGGGCTCCGCAAAGCACGTCAGGAGCGCAAGGATCTCAGTGTCTACGTATAGCAACAGTGCAAGGGGAACAAGAGATCATACAGGCAGATCAGACCTATATAGATAGTCATAAAGTTTTGTATACCACTAGAGGGGGCGCACTGGAGACATTCACTATTGAATGCAGTGGGAAGTGTTTCTATATGTATATAGTGAGCTACCTCTAGTGGTGACTGTATAATCTGTATGTAGTGAGCTCCCCCTAGTGGTGACTGTATAATCTGTATGTAGTGAGCTCCCTCTAGTGGTGACTGTATAATCTGTATATAGTGAGCTCCCCCTAGTGGTGACTGTATAATCTGTATATAGTGAGCTCCCCCTAGTGGTGACTGTATAATCTGTATATCGTGAGCTCCCTCTAGTGGTGACTGTATAATCTGTATGTAGTGAGCTCCCCCTAGTGGTGACTGTATAATATGTATGTAGTGAGCTCCCCCTAGTGGTGACTGTATAATATTTATGTAGTGAGCTCCTCCTAGTGGTGACTGTATAATCTGTATGTAGTGAGCTCCCTCTAGTGGTGACTGTATAATCTGTATGTAGTGAGCTCCTCCTAGTGGTGACTGTATAATCTGTATGTAGTGAACGCCCCCTACTGGTGACTGTATAATCTGTATGTAGTGAGCTCCCCCTAGTGGTGACTGTATAAACTGTAAGTAGTGAGCTCCTCCTAGTGGTGACTGTATAATCTGTATGTAGTGAGCTCCCTCTAGTGGTGACTGTATAATCTGTATGTAGTGAGCTCCTCCTAGTGGTGACTGTATAATCTGTATGTAGTGAACGCCCCCTACTGGTGACTGTATAATCTGTATGTAGTGAGCTCCCCCTAGTGGTGACTGTATAAACTGTAGGTAGTGAGCTCCCCCTAGTGGTGACTGTATAATCTGTATGTAGTGAGCTCCCCCTAGTGGTGACTGTATAATCTGTATGTAGTGAGCTCCCTCTAGTGGTGACTGTATAATCTGTATGTAGTGAGCTCCCTCTAGTGGTGACTGTATAATCTGTATGTAGTGAGCTCCCCCTAGTGGTGACTGTATAATCTGTATGTAGTGAGCTCCCCTTAGTGGTGACTGTATAATCTGTATGTAGTGAGCTCCCTCTAGTGGTGACTGTATAATCTGTATGTAGTGAGCTCCCTCTAGTGGTGACTGTATAATCTGTATGTAGTGAGCTCCCTCTAGTGGTAACTGTATAATCTGTATTTAGTGAGCTCCCCCTAGTGGTGACTGTATAATCTGTATGTAGTGAGCTCCCCTTAGTGGTGACTGTATAATCTGTATGTAGTGAGCTCCCTCTAGTGGTGACTGTATAATCTGTATGTAGTGAGCTCCTCCTAGTGGTGACTGTATAATCTGTATGTAGTGAGCTCCTCCTAGTGGTGACTGTATGTAGTGAGCTCCCCTAGTGGTGACTGTATAATCTGTATGTAGTGAGCTCCTCCTAGTGGTGACTGTATAATCTGTATGTAGTGAGCTCCCCCTAGTGGTGACTGTATAATCTGTATGTAGTGAGCTCCCCCTAGTGGTGACTGTATAATCTGTATATAGTGAGCTCCTCCTAGTGGTGACTGTATAATCTGTATGTAGTGAGCTCTCCCTAGTGGTGACTGTATAATCTGTATGTAGTGAGCTCCCTCTAGTGGTGACTGTATAATCTGTATGTAGTGAGCTCCTCCTAGTGGTGACTGTATAATCTGTATGTAGTGAGCTCCTCCTAGTGGTGACTGTATAATCTGTATGTAGTGAGCTCCTCCTAGTGGTGACTGTATAATCTGTATGTAGTGAGCTCCTTCTAGTGGTGACTGTATAATCTGTATGTAGTGAGCTCCCTCTAGTGGTGACTGTATAATCTGTATGTAGTGAGCTCCTCCTAGTGGTGACTGTATAATCTGTATGTAGTGAGCTCCCCCTAGTGGTTACTGTATTATCTGTATGTAGTGAGCTCCCCTTAGTGGTGACTGTATAATCTGTATGTAGTGAGCTCCTCCTAGTGGTGACTGTATAATCTGTATGTAGTGAGCTCCCCCTAGTGGTGACTGTATAATCTGTATGTAGTGAGCTCCTCCTAGTGGTTACTGTATTATCTGTATGTAGTGAGCTCCCCTTAGTGGTGACTGTATAATCTGTATGTAGTGAGCTCCTCCTAGTGGTTACTGTATTATCTGTATGTAGTGAGCTCCCCTTAGTGGTGACTGTATAATCTGTATGTAGTGAGCTCCTCCTAGTGGTGACTGCATAATCTGTATGTAGTGAGCTCCCCCTAGTGGTGACTGTATAATCTGTATGTAGTGAGCTCCCCCTAGTGGTGACTATAATCTGTATGTAGTGAGCTCCTCCTAGTGGTGACTGTATAATCTGTATGTAGTGAGCTCCCCCTAGTGGTGACTGTATAATCTGTATGTAGTGAGCTCCCTCTAGTGGTGACTGTATAATCTGTATGTAGTGAGGTCCCCATAGTGGTGACTGTATAATCTGTATATAGGGAGCTCCCCCTAGTGGTGACTGTATAAACTGTATGTAGTGAGCTCCTCCTAGTGGTGACTGTATAGTCTGTATGTAGTGAGCTCCCTCTAGTGGTGACTGTATAATCTGTATGTAGTGAGCTCCCCCTAGTGGTGACTGTATAATCTGTATGTAGTGAGCTCCCCCTAGTGGTGACTGTATAATCTGTATGTAGTGAGCTCCTCCTAGTGGTGACTGTATAATCTGTATGTAGTGAGCTCCCCTAGTGGTGACTGTATAATCTGTATGTAGTGAGCTCCCTCTAGTGGTGACTGTATAATCTGTATGTAGTGAGCTCCCCTAGTGGTGACTGTATAATCTGTATGTAGTGAGCTCCCCTTAGTGGTGACTGTATAATCTGTATGTAGTGAGCTCCCCTTAGTGGTGACTGTATAATCTGTATGTAGTGAGTTCCTCCTAGTGGTGACTGTATAATCTGTATGTAGTGAGCTCCCTCTAGTGGTGACTGTATAATCTGTATGTAGTGAGCTCCCTCTAGTGGTGACTGTATAATCTGTATGTAGTGAGCTCCCCCTAGTGGTGACTGTATAATCTGTATGTAGTGAGCTCCCTCTAGTGGTGACTGTATAATCTGTATGTAGTGAGCTCCCTCTAGTGGTGACTGTATAATCTGTATGTAGTGAGCTCCTCCTAGTGGTGACTGTATAATCTGTATGTAGTGAGCTCCTCCTAGTGGTGACTGTATAATCTGTATGTAGTGAGCTCCCCCTAGTGGTGACTGTATAATCTGTATGTAGTGAGCTCCTCCTAGTGGTGACTGTATAATCTGTATTTAGTGAGCTCCCCCTAGTGGTGACTGTATAATGTGTATGTAGTGAGCTGCCCCTAATGGTGACTGTATAATCTGTATATAGTGAGCTCCTCCTAGTGGTGACTGTATAATCTGTATGTAGTGAGCTCCTCCTAGTGGTGACTGTATAATCTGTATGTAGTGATCTGCCCCAATGGTGACTGTATAATCTGTATGTAGTGAGCTCCCCTAGTGGTGACTGTATAATGTGTATGTAGTGAGCCCCTCTAGTGGTGACTGTATAATCTGTATGTAGTGAGCTCCTCCTAGTGGTGACTGTATAATCTGTATGTAGTGAGCTCCCTCTAGTGGTGACTGTATAATCTGTATGTAGTGAGCTCCCCCTAGTGGTGACTGTATAATCTGTATGTAGTGAGCTCCCTCTAGTGGTGACTGTATAATCTGTATGTAGTGAGCTCCTCCTAGTGGTGACTGTATAATCTGTATGTACTGAGCTCCCTCTAGTGGTGACTGTATAATCTGTATGTAGTGAGCTCCTCCTAGTGGTGACTGTATAATCTGTATGTAGTGAGCTCTCCCTAGTGGTGACTGTATAATCTGTATGTAGTGAGCTCCTCCTAGTGGTGACTGTATAATCTGTATGTAGTGAGCTCCCCCTAGTGGTGACTGTATAATCTGTATGTAGTGAGCTCCTCCTAGTGGTGACTGTATAATCTGTATTTAGTGAGCTCCCCCTAGTGGTGACTGCATAATCTGTATTTAGTGAGCTCCCCTAGTGGTGACTGTATAATCTGTATGTAGTGAGCTCCTCTAGTGGTGACTGTATAATCTGTATGTAGTGAGCTCCCTCTAGTGGTGACTGTATAATCTGTATGTAGTGAGCTCCCCCTAATGGTGACTGTATAATCTGTATGTAGTGAGCTCCCCTAGTGGTGACTGTATAATCTGTATGTAGTGAGCTCCCCTAGTGGTGACTGTATAATCTGTATGTAGTGAGCTCCCCTAGTGGTGACTGTATAATCTGTATGTAGTGAGCTCCTCTAGTGGTGACTGTATAATCTGTATGTAGTGAGCTCCCCTAGTGGTGACTGTATAATCTGTATGTAGTGAGCTCCTCTAGTGGTGACTGTATAATCTGTATGTAGTGAGCTCCCCCTAGTGGTGACTGTATAATCTGTATGTAGTGAGCTCCCCCTAGTGGTGACTGTATAATCTGTATGTAGTGAGCTCCCTCTAGTGGTGACTGTATAATATGTATGTAGTGAGCTCCTCCTAGTGGTGACTGTATAATCTGTATGTAGTGAGCTCTCCCTAGTGGTGACTGTATAATCTGTATGTAGTGAGATCCTCCTAGTGGTGACTGTATAATCTGTATGTAGTGAGCTCCCCCTAGTGGTGACTGTATAATCTGTATGTAGTGAGCTCCCTCTAGTGGTGACTGTATAATCTGTATGTAGTGAGCTCCCCCTAGTGGTGACTGTATAATCTGTATGTAGTGAGCTCCCTCTAGTGGTGACTGTATAATCTGTATGTAGTGAGCTCCCTCTAGTGGTGACTGTATAATCTGTATGTAGTGAGCTCCTCCTAGTGGTGACTGTATAATCTGTATTTAGTGAGCTCCCCCTAGTGGTGACTGCATAATCTGTATTTAGTGAGCTCCCCTAGTGGTGGCTGTATAATCTGTATGTAGTGAGCTCCCTCTAGTGGTGACTGCATAATCTGTATTTAGTGAGCTCCCCCTAGTGGTGGCTGTATAATCTGTATTTAGTGAGCTCCCCCTAGTGGTGACTGCATAATCTGTATTTAGTGAGCTCCCCTAGTGGTGGCTGTATAATCTGTATTTAGTGAGCTCCCCCTAGTGGTGACTGCATAATCTGTATTTAGTGAGCTCCCCCTAGAGGTGGCTGCATAATCTGTATGTAGTGAGCTCCCCCTAGAGGTGGCTGCATAATCTGTATTTAGTGAGCTCCCCTAGTGGTGGCTGCATAACCTGTATTTAGTGAGCTCCCCTAGTGGTGGCTGTATAATCTGTATTTAGTGAGCTCCCCCTAGTGGTGACT
>CAMRHE010001720.1:37500-40000 GCA_947044405.1 Leptodactylus fallax
CACCGTATACACACCGTATACACACAATATACACACCGTATACACACCGTATACACATGTGCACAAAATTGTTGTTCCCCTCCCCTCGTTTAATGAAAGAAAAACCCACAATGGTCACAGAAATAACTGGAATCTGACAAAACTGGAATTTGCCAAACTCCATGTTGACAAGCCACAAAGCTTCTGGGAGAATGTCCTATGGACAGAGGAGACAAAAATCAAAATTTCTGACAAGTCACATCAGCTCTATGTTCACAGACGGAAAAATGAAGCCTATCCTGAAAAGAACACTGTCCCTACTGTGACACATGGAGGAGGCTCTGTTATGTTCTGGGGCTGCTTTGCTGCATCTGGCACAGGGTGTCTTGAATCTGTGCAGGGTACAATGAAATCTCAAGACTATCAAGGGATTCTAGAGAGAAATGTGCTGCCCAGTGTCAGAAAGCTTGGTCTCAGTCGCAGGTCATGGGTCTTGTAACAGGATAATGACCCAAAACACACAGCTAAAAACCCCCAAGAATGGCTAATATATACACCATATACACACCGTATACACAGCATATACACACCGTATACACACCGTATACACATCGTATACACACCATATACACATCGTATACACACCGTATACACACCGTATACATACCGTATACACACCGTATACATACCATATACACACCGTATACACACCATATACACACCATATACACAGCATATACACACCATATACACACCGTATACACATCATATACACACCGTATACACATCATATACACACCTATATACTCCATATACACATCGTATACACACCATATACACACCGTATACACACCGTATAAACACCATATACACACCGTATACACACCATATACACACCGTATACACACCATATACACAGCATATACACACCATATACACAGCATATACACACCGTATACACATCATATACACACCTATATACTCCATATACACACCGTATACACACCATATACACACATATACACACCGTATACACACATATACACACCGTATACACACCATATACACACCGTATACACACCGTATAAACACCATATACACACCGTATACACACCATATACACACCGTATACAAACCGTATACACACTGTATACACACCATATAAACACCGTATACACACCATATACACACCGTATACACACATTATACACACCGTATACACACCATATACATACCGTATACACACCATATACACAGCATATACACACCATATGCACACCGTATACACACATATACACACCATATACACACCATATACACACCGTATACACACCGTATACACACCATATACACACCGTATACACATCGTATACACACATATACACACCATATACACACCGTATACACATCGTATACACACCATATACACACCATATACACACACATATACACACCGTATACACACAATATACACACCGTATACACACATATACACACCATATACACACCGTATACACACAATATACACACCATATACACACCGTATACACACCATATACACACCGTATACACACCATATACACACCGTATACACACCGTATACACACCATATGCACACCATATACACACCATTTACACACCATATACACACCGTATACACATCGTATACACACATATACACACCATATACACATCGTATACACACCATATAGACACCGTATACACACCGTATACACACCGTATACATACCATATACACACCGTATACACACCATATACATACCGTATACACACCATATACACACCGTATACAAACCGTATACACACTGTATACACACCATATAAACACCGTATACACACCATATACACACCGTATACACACAATATACACACCGTATACACACCATATACATACCGTATACACACCATATACATAGCATATACACACCATATGCACACCGTGTACACATCGTATACACACATATACACACCATATACACACCATATACACACCGTATACACAGCATATACACACCATATACACACCGTATACAAAGCATATACACACCATATACACAGCATATACACACCGTATACACACCGTATACACACCATATACACACCGTATACACATCGTATACACACCATATACACACCGTATACACACCGTATACACACCATATACACACACATATACACACCGTATACACACAATATACACACCGTATACACATCGTATACACACATATACACACCATATACACACCGTATACACACCATATACACACCATATACACACCGTATACACACCATATACACACCGTATACACATCGTATACACACATATACACACCATATACACATCGTATACACACCGTATACACACCGTATACATACCATATACACACCGTATACACACCATATACACACCGTATACACATCGTATACACACCATATACACATCGTATACACACCGTATACACACCGTATACACACCGTATACACACCGTATACACACCGTA
>CAMRHE010001720.1:45000-46094 GCA_947044405.1 Leptodactylus fallax
TATACTCCAGAGCTGCACTCACTATTCTGCTGGTACAGTCACTGTGTACATACATTACATTACTTATCCTGTATTATACTCCAGAGCTGCGCTCACTATTCTGCTGGTACAGTCACTGTGTACATACATTACATTACTTATCCTGTATTATACTCCAGAGCTGCGCTCACTATTCTGCTGGTACAGTCACTGTGTACATACATTACATTACTTATCCTGTATTATACTCCAGAGCTGCGCTCACTATTCTGCTGGTACAGTCACTGTGTACATACATTACATTACTTATCCTGTATTATACTCCAGAGCTGCGCTCACTATTCTGCTGGTACAGTCACTGTGTACATACATTACATTACTTATCCTGCATTATACTCCAGAGCTGTGCTCACTATTCTGTTGGTGCAGTCACTGTGTACATACATTACATTACTTATCCTGTATTATACTCCAGAGCTGTGCTCACTATTCTGTTGGTGCAGTCACTGTGTACATACATTACATTACTTATCCTGTATTATACTCCAGAGCTGCACTCACTATTCTGCTGGTACAGTCACTGTGTACATACATTACATTACTTATCCTGTACTGATCCTGAGTTACATCCTGTATTATACTCCAGAGCTGCACTCACTATTCTGCTGGTACAGTCACTGTGTACATACATTACATTACTTATCCTGTATACTCCAGAGCTGCGCTCACTATTCTGCTGGTACAGTCACTGTGTACATACATTACATTACTTATCCTGTATTATACTCCAGAGCTGCGCTCACTATTCTGCTGGTACAGTCACTGTGTACATACATTACATTACTTATCCTGTATTATACTCCAGAGCTGCGCTCACTATTCTGCTGGTACAGTCACTGTGTACATACATTACATTACTTATCCTGTATTATACTCCAGAGCTGCGCTCACTATTCTGCTGGTACAGTCACTGTGTACATACATTACATTACTTATCCTGCATTATACTCCAGAGCTGTGCTCACTATTCTGTTGGTGCAGTCACTGTGTACATACATTACATTACTTATCCTGTATTATACTCCAGAGCTGTGCTCACTATTCTGTTGGTGCAG
>CAMRHE010001721.1:0-45999 GCA_947044405.1 Leptodactylus fallax
CCTCCATTACTCCCTGTACCTCCTCCCCCATTACTCCCTGTACCTCCTCCCCATTACTCCCTGTACCTCCCCTCCCCATTACTCCCTGTACCTCCTCCCCCCATTACTCCCTGTACCTCCTCCTCCATTACTCCCTGTACCTCCTCCCCATTACTCCCTGTACCTCCTCCCCATTATTACTCCCTGTACCTACCTCCCCCCATTACTCCCTGTACCTCCTCCCCCATTACTCCCTGTACCTCCTCCCCCATTACTCCCTGTACCTCCTCCCCCATTACTCCCTGTACCTCCTCCCCTATTACTCCCTGTACCTCCTCCCCCATTACTCCCTGTACCTCCTCCCCATTACTCCCTGTACCTCCTCCCCATTACTCCCTGTACCTCCTCCCCCATTACTCCCTGTACCTCCTCCCCCATTACTCCCTGTACCTCCTCCCCCATTACTCCCTGTACCTCCTCCCCATTATTACTCCCTGTACCTCCTCCCCCATTACTCCCTGTACCTCCTCCCCCATACTCCCTGTGCCTCCTCCCCCATTACTCCCTGTACCTCCTCCCCCATTACTCCCTGTACCTCCTCCCCCATTACTCCCTGTACCTCCTCCCCCATTACTCCCTGCCCACCCTGTACCTCCTCCCCCATTACTCCCTGTACCTCCTCCCCCATTACCGTCCCCCTCCCCTTACCCCTGTACCTCCCCCCATTACTCCCTGTACCTCCTCCCCCATTACTCCCTGTACCTCCTCCCCATTATTACTCCCTGTACCTCCTCCCCCATTACTCCCTGTACCTCCTCCCCCATTACTCCCTGTACCTCCTCCCCCATTACTCCCTGTACCTCCTCCCCATTACTCCCCTCCTCCCCCATTACTCCCTGTACCTCCTCCCCATTACTCCCTGTACCTCCTCCCCCATTACTCCCTGTACCTCCTCCCCCATTACTCCCTGTACCTCCTCCCCCATTACTCCCTGTACCTCCTCCCCCATTACTCCCTGTACCTCCTCCCCCATTACTCCCTGTACCTCCTCCCCCATTACTCCCTGTACCTCCTCCCCCATTACTCGCCTGTACCTCCTCCCCCATTACTCCCTGTACCTCCTCCCCATTACTCCCTGTACCTCCTCCCCATTACTCCCTGTACCTCCTCCCCATTACTCCCTGTACCTCCTCCCCCATTACTCCCTGTACCTCCTCCCCATTACTCCCTGTACCTCCTCCCCATATTACTCCCTGTACCTCCTCCTCCATTACTCCCTGTACCTCCTCCCCATTACTCCCTGTACCTCCTCCCCCATTACTCCCTGTACCTCCTCCCCCCCCCATTACTCCCTGTACCTCCTCCCCCATTACTCCCTGTACCTCCTCCCCCATTACTCCCTGTACCTCCTCCCCCATTACTCCCTGTACCTCCTCCCCCATTACTCCCTGTACCTCCTCCCCCAATTACTCCCTGTACCTCCTCCCCATTACTCCCTGTACCTCCTCCCCCCATTACTCCCTGTACCTCCTCCCCCATTACTCCCTGTACCTCCTCCCCCATTACTCCCTGTACCTCCTCCCCCATTACTCCCTGTACCTCCTCCTCCCCCATTACTCCCTGTACCCTCCCCCCATTACTCCCTGTACCTCCTCCCCATTACTCCCTGTACCTCCTCCCCATTACTCCCTGTACCTCCTCCCCATTACTCCCTGTACCTCCTCCCCCATTACTCCCTGTACCTCCTCCCCATTACCCCCCTCCTACTCCCTGTACCTCCTCCCCCATTACTCCCTGTACCTCCTCCCCATTATTACTGCCTGTACCTCCTCCCCCATTACTCCCTGTACCTCCTCCCCCATTACTCCCTGTACCTCCTCCCCCATTACTCCCTGTACCTCCTCCTCCCCACCCCCCCCATTACTCCCTGTACCTCCTCCCCCATTACTCCCTGTACCTCCTCCCCCATTACTCCCTGTACCTCCTCCCCCATTACTCCCTGTACCTCCTCCTCCTCCATTACTCCCTGTACCTCCTCCCCCATTACTCCCTGTACCTCCTCCCCCATTACTCCCTGTACCTCCTCCCCATTACTCCCTGTACCTCCTCCCCCATTACTCCCTGTACCTCCTCCCCCATTACTCCCTGTACCTCCTCCCCTCCATTACTCCCTGTACCTCCTCCCCCATTACTCCCTGTACCTCCTCCCCCATTACTCCCTGTACCTCCTCCCCCATTACTCCCTGTACCTCCTCCTCCATTACTCCCTGTACCTCCTCCTCCATTACTCCCTGTACCTCCCCCCTTACTCCCTGTACCTCCTCCCCCATTACTCCCTGTACCTCCTCCCCCATTACTCCCTGTACCTCCTCCCCATTATTACTCCCTGTACCTCCTCCCCATTACTCCCTGTACCTCCTCCCCCATTACTCCCTGTACCTCCTCCCCCATTACTCCCTGTACCTCCTCCCCATTACTCCCTGTACCTCCTCCCCCATTACTCCCTGTACCTCCTCCCCCATTACTCCCTGTACCTCCTCCCCCATTACTCCCTGTACCTCCTCCCCCATTACTCCCTGTACCTCCTCCCCATTACTCCCTGTACCTCCTCCCCCATTACTCCCTGTACCTCCTCCCTCCATTACTCCCTGTACCTCCTCCCCATTACTCCCTGTACCTCCTCCCCTTATTACTCCCTGTACCTCCTCCTGTACCCCCTCCCTGTACCTCCTCCCATTACTCCCTGTACCTCCTCCTCCCCATTACTCCCTGTACCTCCCTGTACCTCCTCCCCATTACTCCCTGTACCTCCTCCCCCCCATTACTCCCTGTACCTCCTCCCCATTACTCCCTGTACCTCCTCCCCCATTACTCCCTGTACCTCCTCCCCCCATTACTCCTGTACCTCCTCCCCCATTACTCCCTGTACCCCTCCCCCCATTACTCCCTGTACCTCCTCCCCCATTACTCCCTGTACCTCCTCCCCCATTACTCCCTGTACCCCTCCATTACTCCCTGTACCTCCTCCCCATTACTCCCTGTACCTCCTCCCCATTACTCCCTGTACCTCCTCCCCCATTACTCCCTGTACCTCCTCCCCATTACTCCCTGTACCTCCTCCCCATTACTCCCTGTACCTCCTCCCCATTACTCCCTGTACCTCCTCCCCCATTACTCCCTGTACCTCCTCCCCCCCCATTACTCCCTGTACCTCCTCCCCCATTACTCCCTGTACCTCCTCCCCATTACTCCCTGTACCTCCCCCCATTACTCCCTGTACCTCCTCCCCCCATTACTCCCTGTACCTCCTCCCCCATTACTCCCTGTACCTCCTCCCCCATTACTCCCTGTACCTCCTCCCCCATTACTCCCTGTACCTCCTGTACCTCCTCCCCCATTACTCCCTGTACCTCCTCCCCATTACTCCCTGTACCTCCTCCCCCCATTACTCCCTGTACCTCCTCCCCCATTACTCCCTGTACCTCCTCCCCATATTACTCCCTGTACCTCCTCCCCCATTACTCCCTGTACCTCCTCCCCCATTACTCCCTGTACCTCCTCCCCCATTACTCCCTGTACCTCCTCCCCATTACTCTGCCTGTACCTCCTCCCCATTACTCCCTGTACCTCCTCCCCATTACTCCCTGTACCTCCTCCCCCATTACTCCCTGTACCTCCTCCCCATTACTCCCTGTACCTCCTCCCCATTACTCCCTGTACCTCCTCCCCCATTACTCCCTGTACCTCCTCCTCCCCATTACTCCCTGTACCTCCTCCCCCATTACTCCCTGTACCTCCTCCCCATTACTCCCATCCTCCCCCATTACTCCCTGTACCTCCTCCCCCATTACTCCCTGTACCTCCTCCCCCATTACTCCCTGTACCTCCTCCCCATTACTCCCTGTACCTCCTCCCCCATTACTCCCTGTACCTCCTCCCCATTACTCCCTGTACCTCCTCCCCCCATTACTCCCTGTACCTCCTCCCCCATTACTCCCTGTACCTCCTCCCCCATTACTCCCTGTACCTCCTCCCCCATTACTCCCTGTACCTCCTCCCCATATTACTCCCTGTACCTCCTCCCCCCATTACCCCTGTACCCTCCTCCCCCATTACTCCCTGTACCTCCTCCCCATTACTCCCTGTACCTCCTCCCCCATTACTCCCTGTACCTCCTCCCCCATTACTCCCTGTACCTCCTCCCCCCCATTACTCCCTGTACCTCCTCCCCATTACTCCCTGTACCTCCTCCCCATTACTCCCTGTACCTCCTCCCCCATTACTCCCTGTACCTCCTCCCCATTACTCCCTGTACCTCCTCCCCCATTACTCCCTGTACCTCCTCCCCCATTACTCCCTGTACCTCCTCCCCCATTATTCTCCCTGTACCTCCTCCCCCATTACTCCCTGTACCTCCTCCCCCATTACTCCCTGTACCTCCTCCCCATTACTCCCTGTACCTCCTCCCCCATTACTCCCTGTACCTCCTCCCCATTACTCCCTGTACCTCCTCCCCATTACTCCCTGTACCTCCTCCCCTATTACTCCCTGTACCTCCTCCCCCATTACTCCCTGTACCTCCTCCCCCATTACTCCCTGTACCTCCTCCCCATTACCCCGTCCCTCCCCATTACTCCCTGTACCTCCTCCCCCATTACTCCCTGTACCTCCTCCCCATTACTCCCTGTACCTCCTCCCCATTACTCCCTGTACCTCCTCCCCCATTACTCCCTGTACCTCCTCCCCCATTACTCCCTGTACCTCCTCCCCCATTACTCCCTGTACCTCCTCCCCCATTACTCCCTGTACCTCCCCCCATTACTCCCTGTACCTCCTCCCCCATTACTCCCTGTACCTCCTCCCCATTACTCCCTGTACCTCCTCCCCCATTACTCCCTGTACCTCCTCCCCCCCACATTACTCCCTGTACCTCCTCCCCCATTACTCCCTGTACCTCCTCCCCCATTACTCCCTGTACCTCCTCCCCATTACTCCCTGTACCTCCTCCCCCATTACTCCCTGTACCTCCTCCCCCATTACTCCCTGTACCTCCTCCCCCATTACTCCCTGTACCTCCTCCCCATTACTCCCTGTACCTCCTCCCCCATTACTCCCTGTACCTCCTCCCCCATTACTCCCTGTACCTCCTCCCCCATTACTCCCTGTACCTCCTCCCCATTACTCCCTGTACCTCCTCCCCATTACTCCCTGTACCTCCTCCCCCATTACTCCCTGTACCTCCTCCCCCATTACTCCCTGTACCTCCTCCCCCATTACTCCCTGTACCTCCTCCCCCATTACTCCCTGTACCTCCTCCCCCCATTACTCCCTGTACCTCCCCCCATTACTCCCTGTACCTCCCCCCATTATCTCCCTGTACCTCCTCCCCCATTACTCCCTGTACCTCCTCCCCATTACTCCCTGTACCTCCTCCCCATATTACTCCCTGTACCTCCTCCCCATTACTCCCTGTACCTCCTCCCCCATTACTCCCTGTACCTCCTCCCCATATTACTCCCTGTACCTCCTCCTCCATTACTCCCT
Source organism: Leptodactylus fallax (assembly GCA_947044405.1). Classification (NCBI taxonomy): domain Eukaryota; kingdom Metazoa; phylum Chordata; class Amphibia; order Anura; family Leptodactylidae; genus Leptodactylus; species Leptodactylus fallax. Next base: position 5,524 of record CAMRHE010001721.1, read on the forward strand.
GTACCTCCTCCCCATTACTCCCTGTACCTCCTCCCCCATTACTCCCTGTACCTCCCCCCCATTACTCCCTGTACCTCCTCCCCCCATTACTCCCTGTACCTCCTCCCCCATTACTCCCTGTACCTCCTCCCCATTACTCCCTGTACCTCCTCCCCATTACTCCCTGTACCTCCTCCCCATTACTCCCTGTACCTCCTCCCCCCCCTGTACCTCCCCCTGTACCTCCTCCCCCATTACTCCCTGTACCTCCTCCCCCATTACTCCCTGTACCTCCTCCCCATTACTCCCTGTACCTCCTCCCCATTACTCCCTGTACCTCCTCCCCCATTACTCCCTGTACCTCCTCCCCCATTACTCCCTGTACCTCCTCCTCCATTACTCCCTGTACCTCCTCCCCCATTACTCCCTGTACCTCCTCCCCCATTACTCCCTGTACCTCCTCCCCCATTACTCCCTGTACCTCCTCCCCATATTACTCCCTGTACCTCCTCCCCCATTACTCCCTGTACCTCCTCCCCCATTACTCCCTGTACCTCCTCCCCATTACTCCCTGTACCTCCTCCCCCATTACTCCCTGTACCTCCTCCCCCATTACTCCCTGTACCTCCTCCCCCATTACTCCCTGTACCTCCTCCCCATTATTACTCCCTGTACCTCCCCCCCCATTACTCCCTGTACCTCCTCCCCCATTACTCCCTGTACCTCCTCCCCCATTACTCCCTGTACCTCCTCCCCCATTACTCCCTGTACCTCCTCCCCATTACTCCCTGTACCTCCTCCCCCATTACTCCCTGTACCTCCTCCTCCCCATTACTCCCTGTACCTCCTCCCCCATTACTCCCTGTACCTCCTCCCCATTACTCCCTGTACCTCCTCCCCTATTACTCCCTGTACCTCCTCCCCCATTACTCCCTGTACCTCCTCCCCCATTACTCCCTGTACCTCCTCCCCATTACTCCCTGTACCTCCTCCCCCACCTCCTCCCCATTACTCCCTGTACCTCCTCCCCCATTACTCCCTGTACCTCCTCCCCATTACTCCCTGTACCTCCTCCCCCATTACTCCCTGTACCTCCTCCCCCATTACTCCCTGTACCTCCTCCCCCATTACTCCCTGTACCTCCTCCCCATTACTCCCTGTACCTCCTCCCCCATTACTCCCTGTACCTCCTCCCCATTACTCCCTGTACCTCCTCCCCATTACTCCCTGTACCTCCTCCCCCATTACTCCCTGTACCTCCTCCCCCATTACTCCCTGTACCTCCTCCCCCATTACTCCCTGTACCTCCTCCCCCATTACTCCCTGTACCTCCTCCCCCATTACTCCCTGTACCTCCTCCCCATTACTCCCTGTACCTCCTCCCCATTACTCCCTGTACCTCCTCCCCCCCCTGTACCTCCTCCCCCATTACTCCCTGTACCTCCTCCCCCATTACTCCCTGTACCTCCTCCCCATTACTCCCTGTACCTCCTCCCCATTACTCCCTGTACCTCCTCCCCATTACTCCCTGTACCTCCTCCCCCATTACTCCCTGTACTACCTCCTCCCCATTACTCCCTGTACCCTCCTCCATTACTCCCTGTACCTCCTCCCCCATTACTCCCTGTACCTCCTCCCCCATTACTCCCTGTACCTCCTCCCCATTACTCCCTGTACCTCCTCCCCCATTACTCCCTGTACCTCCTCCCCCATTACTCCCTGTACCTCCTCCTCCATTACTCCCTGTACCTCCTCCCCATTACTCCCTGTACCTCCTCCCCCATTACTCCCTGTACCTCCTCCCCCATTACTCCCTGTACCTCCTCCCCATTATTACTCCCTGTACCTCCTCCCCCCATTACTCCCTGTACCTCCTCCCCATTACTCCCTGTACCTCCTCCCCATTACTCCCTGTACCTCCTCCCCCATTACTCCCTGTACCTCCTCCCCCATTACTCCCTGTACCTCCTCCCATTACTCCCTGTACCTCCTCCCCCATTACTCCCTGTACCTCCTCCCCCATTACTCCCTGTACCTCCTCCCCCATTACTCCCTGTACCTCCTCCCCCATTACTCCCTGTACCTCCTCCCCCATTACTCCCTGTACCTCCTCCCCATTACTCCCTGTACCTCCTCCCCATTACTCCCTGTACCTCCTCCCCATTACTCCCTGTACCTCCTCCCCCATTACTCCCTGTACCTCCTCCCCCATTACTCCCTGTACCTCCTCCCCCATTACTCCCTGTACCTCCTCCCCATATTACTCCCTGTACCTCCTCCCCCATTACTCCCTGTACCTCCTCCCCATTACTCCCTGTACCTCCTCCCCATTACTCCCTGTACCTCCTCCCCATTACTCCCTGTACCTCCTCCCCCATTACTCCCTGTACCTCCTCCCCCATTACTCCCTGTACCTCCTCCCCCATTACTCCCTGTACCTCCTCCCCATTACCCCTGTACCTCCTCCCCATTACTCCCTGTACCTCCTCCCCATTACTCCCTGTACCTCCTCCTCCATTACTCCCTGTACCTCCTCCCCATTACTCCCTGTACCTCCTCCCCATTACTCCCTGTACCTCCTCCCCATTACTCCCTGTACCTCCTCCCCCATTACTCCCTGTACCTCCTCCCCCATTACTCCCTGTACCTCCTCCCCCATTACTCCCTGTACCTCCTCCCCCATTACCCCTGTACCTCCTCCCCCATTACTCCCTGTACCTCCTCCCCATTACTCCCTGTACCTCCTCCCCCATTACTCCCTGTACCTCCTCCCCCTCCATTACTCCCTGTACCTCCTCCCCCATTACTCCCTGTACCTCCTCCCCATTACTCCCTGTACCTCCTCCCCCATTACTCCCTGTACCTCCTCCCCCATTACTCCCTGTACCTCCTCCCCATTACTCCCTGTACCTCCTCCCCCATTACTCCCTGTACCTCCTCCCCCATTACTCCCTGTACCTCCTCCCCCATTACTCCTGCCTCCTCCCCATTACTCCCTGTACCTCCTCCCCCATTACTCCCTGTACCTCCTCCCCATTACTCCCTGTACCTCCTCCCCATATTACTCCCTGTACCTCCTCCCCATTACTCCCTGTACCTCCTCCCCCATTACTCCCTGTACCTCCTCCCCATTACTCCCTGTACCTCCTCCCCCATTACTCCCTGTACCTCCTCCCCCATTATGTACCTCCTCCCCCATTACTCCCTGTACCTCCTCCCCATTACTCCCTGTACCTCCTCCCCCATTACTCCCTGTACCTCCTCCCCCATTACTCCCTGTACCTCCTCCCCATTACTCCCCCCATTACTCCCTGTACCTCCTCCCCCATTACTCCCTGTACCTCCTCCCCCATTACTCCCTGTACCTCCTCCCCCATTACTCCCTGTACCTCCTCCCCATTACTCCCTGTACCTCCTCCCCCATTACTCCCTGTACCTCCCCCCCCATTACTCCCTGTACCTCCTCCCCATATTACTCCCTGTACCTCCTCCCCCATTACTCCCTGTACCTCCTCCCCCATTACTCCCTGTACCTCCTCCCCCATTACTCCCTGTACCTCCTCCCCCATTACTCCCTGTATCCTCCTCCCCATTACTCCCTGTACCTCCTCCCCATTATTACTCCCTGTACCTCCTCCCCCATTACTCCCTGTACCTCCTCCCCATTACTCCCTGTACCTCCTCCCCATATTACTCCCTGTACCTCCTCCCCCATTACTCCCTGTACCTCCTCCCCCATTACTCCCTGTACCTCCTCCCCCATTACTCCCTGTACCTCCTCCCCCATTACTCCCTGTACCTCCTCCCCCATTACTCCCTGTACCTCCTCCCCCCATTACTCCCTGTACCTCCTCCCCCTACTCCCTGTACCTCCTCCCCCATTACTCCCTGTACCTCCTCCCCCCTCCCCCATTACTCCCTGTACCTCCTCCCCATTACTCCCTGTACTCCTCCTCCCCCATTACTCCCTGTACCTCCTCCCCATTACTCCCTGTACCTCCTCCCCCACTCCCTGTACCTCCTCCCCCATTACTCCCTGTACCTCCTCCCCCATTACTCCCTGTACCTCCTCCATTACTCCCTGTACCTCCTCCCCCATTACTCCCTGTACCTCCTCCCCCATTACTCCCTGTACCTCCTCCCCATTACTCCCTGTACCTCCTCCCCCATTACTCCCTGTACCTCCTCCCCCATTACTCCCTGTACCTCCTCCCCCATTACTCCCTGTACCTCCTCCCCATTACTCCCTGTACCTCCTCCCCATTACTCCCTGTACCTCCTCCCCCATTACTCCCTGTACCTCCTCCCCCATTACTCCCTGTACCTCCTCCCATTACTCCCTGTACCTCCTCCCCCATTACTCCCTGTACCTCCTCCCCATTACTCCCTGTACCTCCTCCCCCATTACTCCCTGTACCTCCTCCCCCATTACTCCCTGTACCTCCTCCCCATTACTCCCTGTACCTCCTCCCCCCATTACTCCCTGTACCTCCTCCCCCCTCCCTGTACCTCCTCCCCCATTACTCCCTGTACCTCCCCCCATTACTCCCTGTACCTCCTCCCCCATTACTCCCTGTACCTCCTCCCCATTATTACTCCCTGTACCTCCTCCCCCATTACTCCCTGTACCTCCTCCCCATTACTCCCTGTACCTCCTCCCCATTACTCCCTGTACCTCCTCCCCCATTACTCCCTGTACCTCCTCCCCCATTACTCCCTGTACCTCCTCCCCATTATTACTCCCTGTACCTCCTCCCCCATTACTCCCTGTACCTCCTCCCCCATTACTCCCTGTACCTCCCCCCCCATTACTCCCTGTACCTCCTCCCCCATTACTCCCTGTACCTCCTCCCCCTCCTCCTCCCCATTACTCCCTGTACCTCCCCCCATTACTCCCTGTACCTCCTCCCCATTACTCCCTGTACCTCCTCCCCCATTACTCCCTGTACCTCCTCCCCCATTACTCCCTGTACCTCCTCCCCCATTACTCCCTGTACCTCCTCCCCCATTACTCCCTGTACCTCCTCCCCCATTACTCCCTGTACCTCCTCCCCCATTACTCCCTGTACCTCCTCCCCATTACTCCCTGTACCTCCTCCCCCATTACTCCCTGTACCTCCTCCCCATTACTCCCTGTACCTCCTCCCCATTACTCCCTGTACCTCCTCCCCCATTACTCCCTGTACCTCCTCCCCATTACTCCCTGTACCTCCTCCCCATTACTCCCTGTACCTCCTCCCCCATTACTCCCTGTACCTCCTCCCCATTACTCCCTGTACCTCCTCCCCCATTACTCCCTGTACCTCCTCCCCCATTACTCCCTGTACCTCCCCCCCATTACTCCCTGTACCTCCTCCCCCATTACTCCCTGTACCTCCTCCCCCATTACTCCCTGTACCTCCTCCCCCATTACTCCCTGTACCTCCTCCCCATTACTCCCTGTACCTCCTCCCCCCATTACTCCCTGTACCTCCTCCCCCATTACTCCCTGTACCTCCTCCCCCATTACTCCCTGTACCTCCTCCCCCATTACTCCCTGTACCTCCTCCCCCATTACTCCCTGTACCTCCTCCCCCCATTACTCCCTGTACCTCCTCCCCATTACTCCCTGTACCTCCTCCCCCATTACTCCCTGTACCTCCTCCCCATTATTACTCCCTGTACCTCCTCCCCATTACTCCCTGTACCTCCTCCCCACCACCTCCTCCCCATTACTCCCTGTACCTCCTCCCCCATTACTCCCTGTACCTCCTCCCCATTATTACTCCCTGTACCTCCTCCCCCATTACTCCCTGTACCTCCTCCCCCATTACTCCCTGTACCTCCTCCCCATTACTCCCTGTACCTCCTCCCCCATTACTCCCTGTACCTCCTCCCCCATTACTCCCTGTACCTCCTCCCCCATTACCCTGACCTCCCTGTACCTCCTCCCCATTACTCCCTGTACCTCCTCCCCCATTACTCCCTGTACCTCCTCCCCCATTACTCCCTGTACCTCCTCCCCCATTACTCCCTGTACCCTCCCCCCCATTACTCCCTGTACCTCCTCCCATTACTCCCTGTACCTCCTCCCCATTACTCCCTGTACCTCCTCCCCATTATTACTCCCTGTACCTCCTCCCCCATTACTCCCTGTACCTCCTCCCCATTACTCCCTGTACCTCCTCCCCATTACTCCCTGTACCTCCTCCCCCATTACTCCCTGTACCTCCTCCCCCATTACTCCCTGTACCTCCTCCTCCATTACTCCCTGTACCTCCTCCCCATTACTCCCTGTACCTCCTCCCCCATTACTCCCTGTACCTCCTCCCCCATTATTACTCCCTGTACCTCCTCCCCCATTACTCCCTGTACCTCCCCCCATTACTCCCTGTACCTCCTCCCCCATTACTCCCTGTACCTCCTCCCCATTACTCCCTGTACCTCCTCCCCCATTACTCCCTGTACCTCCTCCCCCATTACTCCCTGTACCTCCTCCCCAATTACTCCCCTACCTCCTCCCCCATTACTCCCTGTACCTCCTCCCCCATTACTCCCTGTACCTCCTCCCCCATTACTCCCTGTACCTCCTCCCCCATTACTCCCTGTACCTCCTCCCCCCATTACTCCCTGTACCTCCTCCCCATTACTCCCTGTACCTCCTCCCCCATTACTCCCTGTACCTCCTCCCCCATTACTCCCTGTACCTCCTCCCCCATTACTCCCTGTACCTCCTCCCCCATTACTCCCTGTACCTCCTCCCCCATTACTCCCTGTACCTCCTCCCCCATTACTCCCTGTACCTCCTCCCCCATTACTCCCTGTACCTCCTCCCCCATTACTCCCTGTACCTCCTCCCATATTACTCCCTGTACCTCCTCCCCCATTACTCCCTGTACCTCCTCCCCCATTACTCCCTGTACCTCCTCCCCCATTACTCCCTGTACCTCCTCCCCCATTACTCCCTGTACCTCCTCCCCATTACTCCCTGTACCTCCTCCCCCATTACTCCCTGTACCTCCTCCCCATTACTCCCTGTACCTCCTCCCCCATTACTCCCTGTACCTCCTCCCCATTATTACTCCCTGTACCTCCTCCCCCATTACTCCCTGTACCTCCTCCCCCATTACTCCCTGTACCTCCTCCCCATTACTCCCTGTACCTCCCCCCCATTACTCCTCCCTTACTCCCTGTACCTCCCCCCATTACTCCCTGTACCTCCTCCCCCATTACTCCCTGTACCTCCTCCCCATATTACTCCCTGTACCTCCTCCCCATATTACTCCCTGTACCTCCTCCCCCATTACTCCCTGTACCTCCTCCCCATTACTCCCTGTACCTCCTCCCCATTATCCCTTACTCTCCCTGTACCTCCTCCCCCATTACTCCCTGTACCTCCTCCCCCATTACTCCCTCACTCCTCCCCCATTACTCCCTGTACCTCCTCCCCATTACTCCCTGTACCTCCTCCCCCATTACTCCCTGTACCTCCTCCCCTTATTACTCCCTGTACCTCCTCCCCCATTACTCCCTGTACCTCCTCCCCCATTACTCCCTGTACCTCCTCCCCATTACTCCCTGTACCTCCTCCCCCATTACTCCCTGTACCTCCTCCCCCATTACTCCCTGTACCTCCTCCCCCATTACTCCCTGTACCTCCTCCCCATTACTCCCTGTACCTCCTCCCCCATTACTCCCTGTACCTCCTCCCCATTACTCCCTGTACCTCCTCCCCATTATTACTCCCTGTACCTCCTCCCCCATTACTCCCTGTACCTCCTCCCCCATTACTCCCTGTACCTCCTCCCCATTACTCCCTGTACCTCCTCCCCCATTACTCCCTGTACCTCCTCCCCCATTACTCCCTGTACCTCCCCCCCCATTACTCCCTGTACCTCCTCCCCATTACTCCCTGTACCTCCTCCCCCTTACCTCCTCCCCATTACTCCCTGTACCCTCCTCCATTACTCCCTGTACCTCCTCCCCCATTACTCCCTGTACCTCCTCCCCATTACTCCCTGTACCTCCTCCCCATTACTCCCTGTACCTCCTCCCCATTACTCCCTGTACCTCCTCCCCCATTACTCCCTGTACCTCCTCCCCATTACTCCCTGTACCTCCTCCATTACTCCCTGTACCTCCTCCCCATTACTCCCTGTACCTCCTCCCCATTACTCCCTGTACCTCCTCCCCATTACTCCCTGTACCTCCTCCCCCATTACTCCCTGTACCTCCTCCCCCATTACTCCCTGTACCTCCTCCCCCATTACTCCCTGTACCTCCTCCCCCCATTACTCCCTGTACCTCCTCCCCCCATTACTCCCTGTACCTCCTCCCCATTACTCCCTGTACCTCCTCCCCATTACTCCCTGTACCTCCTCCCCATTACTCCCTGTACCTCCTCCCCCATTACTCCCTGTACCTCCTCCCCCATTACTCCCTGTACCTCCTCCTCCCCCATTACTCCCTGTACCTCCTCCCCCCCTCCCCATTACTCCCTGTACCTCCTCCCCCATTACTCCCTGTACCTCCTCCCCCATTACTCCCTGTACCTCCTCCCCCATTACTCCCTGTACCTCCTCCCCATTACTCCCTGTACCTCCTCCCCCATTACTCCCTGTACCTCCTCCCCCATTACTCCCTGTACCTCCTCCCCCATTACTCCCTGTACCTCCTCCCCATTACTCCCTGTACCTCCTCCCCATTACTCCCTGTACCTCCCCCCATTACTCCCTGTACCTCCTCCCCATTACTCCCTGTACCTCCTCCCCCATTACTCCCTGTACCTCCTCCCCCATTACTCCCTGTACCTCCTCCCGTACCTCCTCCCCATTACTCCCTGTACCTCCTCCCCCATTACTCCCTGTACCTCCTCCCCATTACTCCCTGTACCTCCTCCCCCATTACTCCCTGTACCTCCTCCCCATTACTCCCTGTACCTCCTCCCCCATTACTCCCTGTACCTCCTCCCCCATTACTCCCTGTACCTCCTCCCCATTACTCCCTGTACCTCCTCCCCCATTACTCCCTGTACCTCCTCCCCATTACTCCCTGTACCTCCTCCCCCATTACTCCCTGTACCTCCTCCCCCATTACTCCCTGTACCTCCTCCCCCATTACTCCCTGTACCTCCTCCCCATATTACTCCCTGTACCTCCTCCCCCATTACTCCCTGTACCTCCTCCCCCATTACTCCCTGTACCTCCTCCCCCATTAATTACTCCCCCTCTACCTCCTCCCCATTACTCCCTGTACCTCCTCCCCATTACTCCCTGTACCTCCTCCCCCATTACTCCCTGTACCTCCTCCCCCATTACTCCCTGTACCTCCTCCCCCATTACTCCCTGTACCTCCTCCCCATTACTCCCTGTACCTCCCCCCATTACTCCCTGTACCTCCTCCCCATTACTCCCTGTACCTCCTCCCCATTATTACTCCCTGTACCTCCTCCTCCCCATTACTCCCTGTACCTCCTCCCCCCATTACTCCCTGTACCTCCTCCCCCATTACTCCCTGTACCTCCTCCCCATTACTCCCTGTACCTCCTCCCCATTACTCCCTGTACCTCCTCCCCCATTACTCCCTGTACCTCCTCCCCATTACTCCCTGTACCTCCTCCCCCATTACTCCCTGTACCTCCTCCCCATATTACTCCCTGTACCTCCTCCCCAATTACTCCCTGTACCTCCTCCCCCATTACTCCCTGTACCTCCTCCCCATTACTCCCTGTACCTCCTCCCCCATTACTCCCTGTACCTCCTCCCCCATTACTCCCTGTACCTCCTCCCCCATTACTCCCTGTACCTCCTCCCCCATTACTCCCTGTACCTCCTCCCCATTACTCCCTGTACCTCCTCCCCCATTACTCCCTGTACCTCCTCCCCCATTACTCCCTGTACCTCCTCCCCCATTACTCCCTGTACCTCCTCCCCCATTACTCCCTGTACCTCCTCCCTCCATTACTCCCTGTACCTCCTCCCCCATTACTCCCTGTACCTCCTCCCCCATTACTCCCTGTACCTCCTCCCCCATTACTCCCTGTACCTCCTCCCCCCATTACTCCCTGTACCTCCTCCCCCATTACTCCCTGTACCTCCTCCCCCATTACTCCCTGTACCCTCCTCCCCATTACTCCCTGTACCTCCTCCCCCATTACTCCCTGTACCTCCTCCCCATTACTCCCTGTACCTCCCCCCATTACTCCCTGTACCTCCTCCCCCATTACTCCCTGTACCTCCTCCCCATTACTCCCTGTACCTCCTCCCCCATTACTCCCTGTACCTCCTCCCCCATTACTCCCTGTACCTCCTCCCCCATTACTCCCTGTACCTCCTCCCCCATTACTCCCTGTACCTCCTCCCCCATTACTCCCTGTACCTCCTCCCCATTACTCCCTGTACCTCCTCCCCCATTACTCCCTGTACCTCCTCCCCCATTACTCCCTGTACCTCCTCCCCCATTACTCCCTGTACCTCCTCCCCCATTACTCCCTGTACCTCCTCCCCCATTACTCCCTGTACCTCCTCCCCCATTACTCCCTGTACCTCCTCCCCCATTACTCCCTGTACCTCCTCCCCCATTACTCCCTGTACCTCCTCCCCATTACTCCCTGTACCTCCTCCCCCATTACTCCCTGTACCTCCTCCCCCATTACTCCCTGTACCTCCTCCCCATTATTACTCCCTGTACCTCCTCCCCCATTACTCCCTGTACCTCCTCCCCCATTACTCCCTGTACCTCCTCCCCCATTACTCCCCATTACTCCCTGTACCTCCTCCCCCATTACTCCCTGTCCTACCTCCTCCCCATTACTCCCTGTACCTCCTCCCCATTACTCCCTGTACCTCCTCCCCCATTACTCCCTGTACCTCCTCCCCCATTACCCCCTCCCCCATTACTCCCTGTACCTCCTCCCCATTACTCCCTGTACCTCCTCCCCCATTACTCCCTGTACCTCCTCCCCCATTACTCCCTGTACCTCCTCCCCCATTACTCCCTGTACCTCCTCCCCCATTACTCCCTGTACCTCCTCCCCATTATTACTCCCTGTACCTCCTCCCCCCATTACTCCCTGTACCTCCTCCCCATTACTCCCTGTACCTCCTCCCCCATTACTCCCTGTACCTCCTCCCCCATTACTCCCTGTACCTCCTCCCCCATTACTCCCTGTACCTCCTCCCCCATTACTCCCTGTACCTCCTCCCCCATTACTCCCTGTACCTCCTCCCCATTACTCCCTGTACCTCCTCCCCCCATTACTCCCTGTACCCCTCCCCCATTACTCCCTGTACCTCCCCCCCCATTACTCCCTGTACCTCCTCCCCCATTACCCCTGTACCCCTCCCCATTACTCCCTGTACCCTCCCCCCATTACTCCCTGTACCTCCTCCCCCATTACTCCCTGTACCTCCTCCCCCATTACTCCCTGTACCTCCTCCCCCATTACTCCCTGTACCTCCTCCCCCATTACTCCCTGTACCTCCTCCCCCATTACTCCTACCTGTACCTCCCCCATTACTCCTGTACCTCCTCCCCATTACTCCCTCCTCCCCCCATTACTCCCTGTACCTCCTCCCCCATTACTCCCGTACCTCCGTACCTCCTCCCCATTACTCCCTGTACCTCCTCCCCCATTACTCCCTGTACCTCCTCCCCATTACTCCCTGTACCTCCTCCCCCATTACTCCCTGTACCTCCTCCCCCATTACTCCCTGTACCTCCTCCCCCATTACTCCCTGTACCTCCTCCCCCATTACTCCCTGTACCTCCTCCCCCATTACTCCCTGTACCTCCTCCCCCATTACTCCCTGTACCTCCTCCCCATTACTCCCTGTACCTCCTCCCCATTACTCCCTGTACCTCCTCCCCATTATTACTCCCTGTACCTCCTCCCCCATTACTCCCTGTACCTCCTCCCCCATTACTCCCTGTACCTCCTCCCCATTACTCCCTGTACCTCCTCCCCATTATTACTCCCTGTACCTCCTCCCCCATTACTCCCTGTACCTCCTCCCCCATTACTCCCTGTACCTCCTCCCCATTACTCCCTGTACCTCCTCCCCCATTACTCCCTGTACCTCCTCCCCCATTACTCCCTGTACCTCCTCCCCATTACTCCCTGTACCTCCTCCCCCATTACTCCCTGTACCTCCTCCCCCATTACTCCCTGTACCTCCTCCCCCATTACTCCCTGTACCTCCTCCCCCATTACTCCCTGTACCTCCTCCCCATTACTCCCTGTACCTCCTCCCCCATTACTCCCTGTACCTCCTCCCCCATTACTCCCTGTACCTCCTCCCCATTACTCCCTGTACCTCCTCCCCCATTACTCCCTGTACCTCCTCCCCCATTACTCCCTGTACCTCCTCCCCATTACTCCCTGTACCTCCTCCCCATTACTCCCTGTACCTCCTCCCCCATTACTCCCTGTACCTCCTCCCCCATATTACTCCCTGTACCTCCTCCCCCATTACTCCCTGTACCTCCTCCCCCATTACTCCCTGTACCTCCTCCCCCAATTACTCCCTGTACCTCCTCCCCCATTACTCCCTGTACCTCCTCCCCCATTACTCCCTGTACCTCCTCCCCATTACTCCCTGTACCTCCTCCCCATATTACTGCCTGTACCTCCTCCCCCATTACTCCCTGTACCTCCTCCCCCATTACTCCCTGTACCTCCTCCCCCATTACTCCCTGTACCTCCTCCCCATCCCCATTACTCCCTGTACCTCCTCCCCCATTACTCCCTACCTGTACCTCCTCCATTACTCCCTGTACCTCCTCCCCCATTACTCCCTGTACCTCCTCCCCCATTACTCCCTGTACCTCCTCCCCCATTACTCCCTGTACCTCCTCCCCATCATTACTCCCTGTACCTCCTCCCCCATTACTCCCTGTACCTCCTCCCCATTACTCCCTGTACCTCCTCCCCCGACCTCCTACTCCCTGTACCTCCTCCCCATTACTCCCTGTACCTCCTCCCCCATTACTCCCTGTACCTCCTCCCCATTACTCCCTGTACCTCCTCCCCATTACTCCCTGTACCTCCTCCTCCATTACTCCCTGTACCTCCTCCCCCATTACTCCCTGTACCTCCTCCCCCATTACTCCCTGTACCTCCTCCCCATTACTCCCTGTACCTCCTCCCCATTACTCCCTGTACCTCCTCCCCCATTACTCCCTGTACCTCCCCCCATTACTCCCCCTCCTCCCCCATTACTCCCTGTACCTCCTCCCCAATTACTCCCTGTACCTCCTCCCCCCATTACTCCCTGTACCTCCTCCCCCATTACTCCCTGTACCTCCTCCCCCATTACTCCGACCCCCCCTGTACCTCCTCCCCATTACTCCCTGTACCTCCTCCCCCATTACTCCCTGTACCTCCTCCCCCATTACTCCCTGTACCTCCTCCCCATTACTCCCTGTACCTCCTCCCCATTACTCCCTGTACCTCCTCCCCCATTACTCCCTGTACCTCCTCCCCATTATTACTCCCCTGTACCTCCTCCCCCATTACTCCCTGTACCTCCTCCCCATTACTCCCTGTACCTCCTCCCCCATTACTCCCTGTACCTCCTCCCCCATTACTCCCTGTACCTCCTCCCCCATTACTCCCTGTACCTCCTCCCCCATTACTCCCTGTACCTCCTCCCCCATTACTCCCTGTACCTCCTCCCCTTATTACTCCCTGTACCTCCTCCTCCCCCCCCCCATTACTCCCTGTACCTCCATTACTCCCTGTACCTCCTCCCCCATTACTCCCTGTACCTCCTCCCCCATTACTCCCTGTACCTCCTCCCCCATTACTCCCTGTACCTCCTCCCCCCTCCCCATTACTCCCTGTACCTCCTCCCCCATTACTCCCTGTACCTCCTCCCCCATTACTCCCTGTACCTCCTCCCCCATTACTCCCTGTACCTCCTCCCCCATTACTCCCTGTACCTCCTCCCCCATTACTCCCTGTACCTCCTCCCCCATTACTCCCTGTACCTCCTCCCCATTACTCCTGTACCTCCTCCCCCATTACTCCCTGTACCTCCTCCCCTACTCCTGTACCTCCTCCCCCATTACTCCCTGTACCTCCTCCCCCATATTACTCCCTGTACCTCCCCAACTCCGTACCCATTACTCCCTGTACCTCCTCCCCCATTACTCCCTGTACCTCCTCCTCCCCATTACTCCCTGTACCTCCTCCCCATTACTCCCTGTACCTCCTCCCCATATTACTCCCGTACCTCCTCCCCCATTACTCCCTGTACCTCCTCCCCCATTACTCCCTGTACCTCCTCCCCATTACTCCCTGTACCTCCTCCCCATTACTCCCTGTACCTCCTCCCCCCATTACTCCCTGTACCTCCTCCCCATTACTCCCTGTACCTCCTCCCCCATTACTCCCTGTACCTCCTCCCCATTACTCCCTGTACCTCCTCCCCCATATTACTCCCTGTACCTCCTCCCCATTACTCCCTGTACCTCCTCCCCATTACTCCCTGTACCTCCTCCCCATTACTCCCTGTACCTCCTCCCCCATTACTCCCTGTACCTCCTCCCCATTACTCCCTGTACCTCCTCCCCCATTACTCCCTGTACCTCCTCCCCCATTACTCCCTGTACCTCCTCCCCCATTACTCCCTGTACCTCCTCCCCCATTACTCCCTGTACCTCCTCCCCATTACTCCCTGTACCTCCTCCCCATTACTCCCTGTACCTCCTCCCCCATTACTCCCTGTACCTCCTCCCCCATTACTCCCTGTACCTCCTCCCCCATTACTCCCTGTACCTCCTCCCCCATTACTCCCTGTACCTCCTCCCCATTACTCCCGTACCTCCTCCCCATTACCCCTGTACCTCCTCCCCATTACTCCCTGTACCTCCTCCCCCATTACTCCCTGTACCTCCTCCCCCATTACTCCCTGTACCTCCTCCCCATTACTCCCTGTACCTCCTCCCCCATTACTCCCTGTACCTCCTCCCCATTACTCCCTGTACCTCCTCCCCCTCCATTACTCCCTGTACCTCCTCCTCCCCCATTACTCCCTGTACCTCCTCCCCATTACTCCCTGTACCTCCTCCCCCATTACTCCCTGTACCTCCTCCCCCATTACTCCCTGTACCTCCTCCCCCATTACTCCCTGTACCTCCTCCCCATTACTCCCTGTACCTCCTCCCCCATTACTCCCTGTACCTCCTCCCCATTACTCCCTGTACCTCCTCCCCATTATTACTCCCTGTACCTCCTCCCCCCCCATTACTCCCTGTACCTCCTCCCCCATTACTCCCTGTACCTCCTCCCCCATTACTCCCTGTACCTCCTCCCCCATTACTCCCTGTACCTCCTCCCCCATTACTCCCTGTACCTCCTCCCCATTACTCCCTGTACCTCCTCCCCCATTACTCCCTGTACCTCCTCCCCCATTACTCCCTGTACCTCCTCCCCCATTACTCCCTGTACCTCCTCCCCATTCCCCTCCCCTCCCCATTACTCCCTGTACCTCCCCCCCCATTACTCCCTGTACCTCCTCCCCATTACTCCCTGTACCTCCTCCCCCCATTACTCCCTGTACCTCCTCCCCATTACTCCCTGTACCTCCTCCCCATTACCCCTGTACCTCCTCCCCCTACTCCCTGTACCTCCTCCATATTACTCCCTGTACCTCCTCCCCCATTACTCCCTGTACCTCCTCCCCCTCCATTACTCCCTGTACCTCCTCCCCCATTACTCCCTGTACCTCCTCCCCCATTACTCCCTGTACCTCCTCCCCCATTACTCCCTGTACCTCCTCCCCCATTACTCCCTGTACCTCCTCCCCCATTACTCCCTGTACCTCCTCCCCCATTACTCCCTGTACCTCCTCCCCCATTACTCCCTGTACCTCCTCCCCCATTACTCCCTGTACCTCCTCCCCCATTACTCCCTGTACCTCCTCCCCATTACTCCCTGTACCTCCTCCCCCATTACTCCCTGTACCTCCTCCCCCATTACTCCCTGTACCTCCTCCCCATTACTCCCTGTACCTCCTCCTCCATTACTCCCTGTACCTCCTCCCCATTACTCCCTGTACCTCCTCCCCCATTACTCCCTGTACCTCCTCCCCATTACTCCCTGTACCTCCTCCCCATTACTCCCTGTACCTCCTCCCCCATTACTCCCTGTACCTCCTCCCCCATTACTCCCTGTACCTCCTCCCCATTACTCCCTGTACCTCCTCCCCCCATTACTCCCTGTACCTCCTCCCCCATTACTCCCTGTACCTCCTCCCCATTACTCCCTGTACCTCCCCCCATTACTCCCGTACCTCCTCCCCCATTACTCCCTGTACCTCCTCCCCCATTACTCCCTGTACCTCCTCCCCCATTACTCCCTGTACCTCCTCCCCCATTACCCCCATTACCCCCCTCCTCCCCATTACTCCCTGTACCTCCTCCCCCCATTACTCCCTGTACCTCCTCCCCCATTACTCCCTGTACCTCCTCCCCATTATTACTCCCCCGCACCTCCTCCCCCCCATTACTCCCTGTACCTCCTCCCCCATTACTCCCTGTACCTCCTCCCCCATTACTCCCTGTACCTCCTCCCCCATTACTCCCTGTACCTCCTCCTCCTCCCCATTACTCCCTGTACCTCCTCCCCCATTACTCCCTGTACCTCCTCCCCCATTACTCCCTGTACCTCCTCCCCATTATTACTCCCTGTACCTCCTCCCCATTATTACTCCCTGTACCTCCTCCCCCATTACTCCCTGTACCTCCTCCCCCATTACTCCCTGTACCTCCTCCCCATTACTCCCTGTACCTCCTCCCCCCTCCCTGTACCTCCTCCCCATTACTCCCTGTACCTCCTCCCCATTACTCCCTGTACCTCCTCCCCCATTACTCCCTGTACCTCCTCCCCATTACTCCCTGTACCTCCTCCCCCATTACTCCCTGTACCTCCTCCCCCATTACTCCCTGTACCTCCTCCCCCCATTACTCCCTGTACCTCCTCCCCATTACTCCCTGTACCTCCTCCCCCATTACTCCCTGTACCTCCTCCCCCATTACTCCCTGTACCTCCTCCCCATTACTCCCTGTACCTCCTCCCCCATTACTCCCTGTACCTCCTCCCCCATTACTCCCTGTACCTCCTCCCCCATTACTCCCTGTACCTCCTCCCCATTACTCCCTGTACCTCCTCCCCCATTACTCCCTGTACCTCCTCCCCATCCCGCCTCCTCATTACTCCCTGTACCTCCTCCCCCATTACTCCCTGTACCTCCTCCCCCATTATTACTCCCCTGTACCTCCTCCCCATTACTCCCTGTACCTCCTCCCCATTACTCCCTACCTCCTCCCCATTACTCCCTGTACCTCCTCCCCATTACTCCCTGTACCTCCTCCCCATTATTACTCCCCTGTACCCCCTCCCCATTACTCCCTGTACCTCCTCCCCATTACTCCCTGTACCTCCTCCCCATTACTCCCTGTACCTCCTCCCCCCTATTACTCCCTGTACCTCCTCCCCCATTACTCCCTGTACCTCCTCCCCCATTACTCCCTGTACCTCCTCCCCCATTACTCCCTGTACCTCCTCCCCATTACTCCCTGTACCCCCTCCTCCCCATTACTCCCTGTACCTCCTCCCCATTACTCCCTGTACCTCCTCCCCCATTACTCCCTGTACCTCCTCCCCCATTACTCCCTGTACCTCCTCCCCATTCCATTACTCCCTGTACCTCCTCCCCCATTACTCCCTGTACCTCCTCCCCATTATTACTCCCTGTACCTCCTCCCCATTACTCCCTGTACCTCCTCCCCCATTACTCCCTGTACCTCCTCCCCATTACTCCCTGTACCTCCTCCCCCATTACTCCCTGTACCTCCTCCCCCATTACTCCCTGTACCTCCTCCCCCATTACTCCCTGTACCTCCTCCCCATTACTCCCTGTACCTCCTCCCCCATTACTCCCTGTACCTCCTCCCCATTATTACTCCCTGTACCTCCTCCTCCATTACTCCCTGTACCTCCTCCCCCATTACTCCCTGTACCTCCTCCCCATTACTCCCTGTACCTCCTCCCCATTACTCCCTGTACCTCCTCCCCCATTACTCCCTGTACCTCCTCCCCTCCATTACTCCCTGTACCTCCTCCCCCATTACTCCCTGTACCTCCTCCCCCATTACTCCCTGTACCTCCTCCCCCCCTGTACCTCCTCCCCCATTACTCCCTGTACCTCCTCCCCATATTACTCCCTGTACCTCCTCCCCCATTACTCCCTGTACCTCCTCCCCATTACTCCCTGTACCTCCTCCCCCATTACTCCCTGTACCTCCTCCCCCATTACTCCCTGTACCTCCTCCCCCATTACTCCCTGTACCTCCTCCCCATTACTCCCTGTACCTCCTCCCCCATTACTCCCTGTACCTCCTCCCCCATTACTCCCTGTACCTCCTCCCCATTACTCCCTGTACCTCCTCCCCATTACTCCCTGTACCTCCTCCCCATTACTCCCTGTACCTCCTCCCCATTACTCCCTGTACCTCCTCCCCCATTACTCCCTGTACCTCCTCCCCTTATTACTCCCTGTACCTCCTCCCCATATTACTCCCTGTACCTCCTCCCCCATTACTCCCTGTACCTCCTCCCCATTACTCCCTGTACCTCCTCCTCCCCATTACTCCCTGTACCTCCTCCCCATTACTCCCTGTACCTCCCCCCATTACTCCCTGTACCTCCTCCCCCATTACTCCCTGTACCTCCTCCCCCATTACTCCCTGTACCTCCTCCCCATTACTCCCTGTACCTCCCCCCCCATTACTCCCTGTACCTCCTCCCCCATTACTCCCTGTACCTCCTCCCCCATTACTCCCTGTACCTCCTCCCCATTACTCCCTGTACCTCCTCCCCCATTACTCCCTGTACCTCCTCCCCATTACTCCCTGTACCTCCTCCCCCATTACTCCCTGTACCTCCTCCCCATTACTCCCTGTACCTCCTCCCCCATTATTACTCCCCCATTACTCCCTGTACCTCCTCCCCCATTACTCCCTGTACCTCCTCCCCATTACTCCCTGTACCTCCTCCCCATTACTCCCTGTACCTCCTCCCCCATTACTCCCTGTACCTCCTCCCCCATTACTCCCTGTACCTCCTCCCCATTACTCCCTGTACCTCCTCCCCATTATTACTCCCTGTACCTCCTCCCCCATTACTCCCTGTACCTCCTCCCCCATTACTCCCTGTACCTCCTCCCCATTACTCCCTGTACCTCCTCCCCCATTACTCCCTGTACCTCCTCCCCCCTCTGTACCTCCTCCCCCATTACTCCCTGTACCTCCTCCCCATTACTCCCTGTACCTCCTCCCCCATTACTCCCTGTACCTCCTCCCCATTACTCCCTGTACCTCCTCCCCCATTACTCCCTGTACCTCCTCCCCCATTACTCCCTGTACCTCCTCCCCATTACTTACCCTCCCCATTACCTACCTCCTCCCCATTACTCCCTGTACCTCCTCCCCCATTACTCCCTGTACCTCCTCCCCCATTACTCCCTGTACCTCCTCCCCCATTACTCCCTGTACCTCCTCCCCCATTACTCCCTGTACCTCCTCCCCCATTACTCCCTGTACCTCCTCCCCCATTACTCCCTGTACCTCCTCCCCATTACTCCCTGTACCTCCTCCCCATTACTCCCTGTACCTCCTCCCCATTACTCCCTGTACCTCCTCCCCCATTACTCCCTGTACCTCCTCCCCCATTACTCCCTGTACCTCCTCCCCATTACTCCCTGTACCTCCTCCCCATTACTCCCTGTACCTCCTCCTCCCCTGTACCTCCTCCCCATTACTCCCTGTACCTCCTCCCCATTACTCCCTGTACCTCCTCCCCCATTACTCCCTGTACCTCCTCCCCATTATACTCCCTGTACCTCCTCCCCATTACTCCCTGTACCTCCCCCTTACTCCCTGTACCTCCTCCCCATTACTCCCTGTACCTCCTCCCCATTACTCCCTGTACCTCCTCCCCCATTACTCCCTGTACCTCCTCCCCCATTACTCCCTGTACCTCCTCCCCCATTACTCCCTGTACCTCCTCCCCCATTACTCCCTGTACCTCCTCCCCATTACTCCCTGTACCTCCTCCCCCATTACTCCCTGTACCTCCTCCCCCATTACTCCCTGTACCTCCCCCCCATTATTACTCCTCCCCATTACTCCCTGTACCTCCTCCCCCATTACTCCCTGTACCTCCTCCCCATTACTCCCTGTACCTCCTCCCCATTACTCCCTGTACCTCCTCCCCATTACTCCCTGTACCTCCTCCCCCATTACTCCCTGTACCTCCTCCCCCATTACTCCCTGTACCTCCTCCCCTTTACTCCCTGTACCTCCTCCCCCATTACTCCCTGTACCTCCTCCCCATTACTCCCTGTACCTCCTCCCCCATTACTCCCTGTACCTCCTCCCCCATTACTCCCTGTACCTCCTCCCCCATTACTCCCTGTACCTCCTCCATTCCCTGACCTCCTCCCCATTACTCCCTGTACCTCCTCCCCCATTACTCCCTGTACCTCCTCCTCCCCATTACTCCCTGTACCTCCTCCCCCATTACTCCCTGTACCTCCTCCCCCCATTACTCCCTGTACCTCCTCCCCCATTACTCCCTGTACCTCCTCCCCCATTACTCCCTGTACCTCCTCCCCCATTACTCCCTGTACCTCCTCCCCATTACTCCCTGTACCTCCTCCCCCATTACTCCCTGTACCTCCTCCCCCATTACTCCCTGTACCTCCTCCCCCATTACTCCCTGTACCTCCTCCATTACTCCCTGTACCTCCTCCCCCATTACTCCCTGTACCTCCTCCCCCATTACTCCCTGTACCTCCTCCCCATTATTACCTCCTCCCCATTACTCCCTGTACCTCCTCTCCCCATTACTCCCTGTACCTCCTCCCCATTACTCCCTGTACCTCCTCCCCTCCCTGTACCTCCTCCCCCATTACTCCCTGTACCTCCCCCCATTACTCCCTGTACCTCCTCCCCCATTACTCCCTGTACCTCCTCCCCCATTACTCCCTGTACCTCCTCCCCCATTACTCCCTGTACCTCCTCCTCCCTGTACCTCCTCCCCATTACTCCCTGTACCTCCTCCCCCATTACTCCCTGTACCTCCTCCCCCATTACTCCCTGTACCTCCTCCCCCATTACTCCCTGTACCTCCTCCCCCATTACTCCCTGTACCTCCTCCCCATTACTCCCTGTACCTCCTCCCCCATTACTCCCTGTACCTCCTCCCCCATTACTCCCTGTACCTCCTCCCCCATTACTCCCTGTACCTCCTCCCCCATTACTCCCTGTACCTCCTCCCCATTATTACTCCCTGTACCTCCTCCCCCATTACTCCCTGTACCTCCTCCCTCCATTACTCCCTGTACCTCCTCCCCATTACTCCCTGTACCTCCTCCCCCATTACTCCCTGTACCTCCTCCCCATTACTCCCTGTACCTCCTCCCCATTACTCCCTGTACCTCCTCCCCATTACTCCCTGTACCTCCTCCCCATTACTCCCTGTACCTCCTCCCCCATTACTCCCTGTACCTCCTCCCCCATTACTCCCTGTACCTCCTCCCCCATTACTCCCTGTACCTCCTCCCCCATTACTCCCTGTACCTCCTCCCCCATTACTCCCTGTACCTCCTCCCCATTACTCCCTGTACCTCCTCCCCATTACTCCCTGTACCTCCTCCCCATTACTCCCTGTACCTCCTCCCCCATTACTCCCTGTACCTCCTCCCCCATTACTCCCTGTACCTCCTCCCCATTACTCCCTGTACCTCCTCCCCCATTACTCCCTGTACCTCCTCCCCATTACTCCCTGTACCTCCTCCCCCATTACTCCCTGTACCTCCTCCCCCATTACTCCCTGTACCTCCTCCTCCCCATTACTCCCTGTACCTCCTCCCCCATTACTCCCTGTACCTCCTCCCCCATTACTCCCTGTACCTCCTCCCCCCATTACTCCCTGTACCTCCTCCCCCATTACTCCCTGTACCTCCTCCCCCATTACTCCCTGTACCCCTCCCCATTACTCCCTGTACCTCCTCCCCCATTACTCCCTGTACCTCCTCCCCATTACTCCCTGTACCTCCTCCCCATTATTACTCCCTGTACCTCCTCCCCCATTACTCCCTGTACCTCCTCCCCATTACTCCCTGTACCTCCTCCCCCATTACTCCCTGTACCTCCTCCCCATTACTCCCTGTACCTCCTCCCCATTATTACTCCCTCAGTACCTCCTCCTCCCCCATTACTCCCTGTACCTCCTCCCCATTACTCCCTGTACCTCCTCCCCCATTACTCCCTGTACCTCCTCCCCATTATTACTCCCTGTACCTCCTCCCCCATTACTCCCTGTACCTCCTCCCCCATTACTCCCTGTACCTCCTCCCCATTACTCCCTGTACCTCCTCCCCATTACTCCCTGTACCTCCTCCCCCATTACTCCCTGTACCTCCCCCCTACTCCCTGTACCTCCTCCCCATTATTACTCCCTGTACCTCCTCCCCATTATTACTGCCTGTACCTCCTCCCCCATTACTCCCTGTACCTCCTCCCCCATTATCTCCCTGTACCTCCTCCCCCATTACTCCCTGTACCTCCTCCCCCATTACTCCCTGTACCTCCTCCCCATTACTCCCTGTACCTCCTCCCCCATTACTCCCTGTACCTCCTCCCCCCATTACTCCCTGTACCTCCTCCCCATTACTCCCTGTACCTCCTCCCCCATTACTCCCTGTACCTCCTCCCCCATTACTCCCTGTACCTCCTCCCCCATTACTCCCTGTACCTCCTCCCCCATTACTCCCTGTACCTCCTCCCCATTATTACTCCCTGTACCTCCTCCCCCATTACTCCCTGTACCTCCTCCCCATTACTCCCTGTACCTCCTCCCCCATTACTCCCTGTACCTCCTCCCCCATTACTCCCTGTACCTCCTCCCCCATTACTCCCTGTACCTCCTCCCCATTACTCCCTGTACCTCCTCCCCCATTACTCCCTGTACCTCCTCCCATTACTCCCTGTACCTCCTCCCCCATTACTCCCTGTACCTCCTCCCCATTATTACTCCCTGTACCTCCTCCCCCATTACTCCCTGTACCTCCTCCCCATTACTCCCTGTACCTCCTCCCCATTACTCCCTGTACCTCCTCCCCCATTACTCCCTGTACCTCCTCCCCCATTACTCCCTGTACCTCCTCCCCCATTACTCCCTGTACCTCCTCCCCATTACTCCCTGTACCTCCTCCTCCATTACTCCCTGTACCTCCTCCTCCCCCATTACTCCCTGTACCTCCTCCCCATTATTACTCCCTGTACCTCCTCCCCCATTACTCCCTGTACCTCCTCCCCCATTACTCCCTGTACCTCCTCCCCCATTACTCCCTGTACCTCCTCCCCCATTACTCCCACCTCCTCCCCATTACTCCCTGTACCTCCTCCCCCATTACTCCCTGTACCTCCTCCCCCATTACTCCCTGTACCTCCTCCCCCATTACTCCCTGTACCTCCTCCCCATTACTCCCTGTACCTCCTCCCCCCATATTACTCCCTGTACCTCCTCTCCCCATTCCTCCCCCATTACTCCCTGTACCTCCTCCCCATTACTCCCTGTACCTCCTCCCCCATTACTCCCTGTACCTCCTCCCCCATTACTCCCTGTACCTCCTCCCCCATTACTCCCTGTACCTCCTCCCCATTATTACTCCCTGTACCTCCTCCCCCATTACTCCCTGTACCTCCTCCCCCATTACTCCCTGTACCTCCTCCCCCATTACTCCCTGTACCTCCTCCCCCATTACTCCCTGTACCTCCTCCCCATTACTCCCTGTACCTCCTCCTCCCCATTACTCCCTGTACCTCCTCCCCCATTACTCCCTGTACCTCCCCCCCATTACTCCCTGTACCTCCTCCCCCATTACTCCCTGTACCTCCTCCCCATTACTCCCTGTACCTCCTCCCCCATTACTCCCTGTACCCTCCCTCATTACTCCCTGTACCTCCTCCCCATTACTCCCTGTACCTCCTCCCCATTACTCCCTGTACCTCCTCCCCATTACTCCCTGTACCTCCTCCCCCATTACTCCCTGTACCTCCTCCCCCATTACTCCCTGTACCTCCTCCCCCATTACTCCCTGTACCTCCTCCCCCCATTACTCCCTGTACCTCCTCCCCCATTACTCCCTGTACCTCCTCCCCCATTACTCCCTGTACCTCCTCCCCCATTACTCCCTGTACCTCCTCCCCCATTACTCCCTGTACCTCCTCCCCATTATTACTCCCTGTACCTCCTCCCCATTACTCCCTGTACCTCCTCCCCATTACTCCCTGTACCTCCTCCCCCATTACTCCCTGTACCTCCTCCCCCATTACTCCCTGTACCTCCTCCTCCCCATTACTCCCTGTACCTCCTCCCCCATTACTCCCTGTACCTCCTCCCCCATTACTCCCTGTACCTCCTCCCCATTACTCCCTGTACCTCCTCCCCATTACTCCCTGTACCTCCTCCCATTATTACTCCCTGTACCTCCTCCCCCATTACTCCCTGTACCTCCTCCCCCCCCTTACTCCTCCCATTACCTCCTCCCCCCATTACTCCCTGTACCTCCTCCCCATTACTCCCTGTACCTCCTCCCCCATTACTCCCTGTACCTCCCCCCCCATTACTCCCTGTACCTCCTCCCCATTACTCCCTGTACCTCCTCCCCCATTACTCCCTGTACCTCCTCCCCCATTACTCCCTGTACCTCCTCCCCCATTACTCCCTGTACCTCCTCCCCATTACTCCCTGTACCTCCTCCCCCATTACTCCCTGTACCTCCTCCCCCATTACTCCCTGTACCTCCTCCCCCATTACTCCCTGTACCTCCTCCCCATTACTCCCTGTACCTCCTCCCCATTACTCCCTGTACCTCCTCCCCCATTACTCCCCCTGTACCTCCTCCCCCATTACTCCCTGTACCTCCTCCCCCATTACTCCCTGTACCTCCTCCCCCATTACTCCCTGTACCTCCTCCCCCATTACTCCCTGTACCTCCTCCCCCTCCATTACTCCCTGTACCTCCCCCCCATTACTCCCTGTACCTCCTCCCCATTACTCCCTGTACCTCCTCCCCCATTACTCCCTGTACCTCCTCCCCCATTACTCCCTGTACCTCCTCCCCATTACTCCCTGTACCTCCTCCCATTACTCCCTGTACCTCCTCCCCCATTACTCCCTGTACCTCCTCCCCATTACTCCTACCTCCTCCTCCTGTACCTCCTCCCCATTACTCCCTGTACCTCCTCCCCATTACTCCCTGTACCTCCTCCCCATTACTCCCTGTACCTCCTCCCCCATTACTCCCTGTACCTCCTCCCCCATTACTCCCTGTACCTCCTCCCCCAATTACTCCCTGTACCTCCTCCCCCATTACTCCCTGTACCTCCTCCCCATTACTCCCTGTACCTCCTCCCCCATTACTCCCTGTACCTCCTCCCCCATTACTCCCTGTACCTCCTCCCCCATTACTCCCTGTACCTCCTCCCCATTACTCCCTGTACCTCCCCCCATTACTCCCTGTACCTCCTCCTCCATTACTCCCTGTACCTCCTCCCCCATTACTCCCTGTACCTCCTCCCCATTACTCCCTGTACCTCCTCCCCCATTACTCCCTGTACCTCCTCCCCATTACTCCCTGTACCTCCTCCCCCCTCCCATCCTCCCCATTACTCCCTGTACCTCCTCCCCCATTACTCCCTGTACCTCCTCCCCCATTACTCCCTGTACCTCCTCCCCCATTACTCCCTGTACCTCCTCCCCCATTACTCCCTGTACCTCCTCCTGTACCTCCTCCTCCATTACTCCCTGTACCTCCTCCCCATTACTCCCTGTACCTCCTCCCCCATTACTCCCTGTACCTCCTCCCCCATTACTCCCTGTACCTCCTCCCCATTACTCCCTGTACCTCCTCCCCCATTACTCCCTGTACCTCCTCCCCATTATTACTCCCTGTACCTCCTCCCCCATTACTCCCTGTACCTCCTCCCCCCATTACTCCCTGTACCTCCTCCCCCATTACTCCCTGTACCTCCTCCCCATTACTCCCTGTACCTCCTCCCCCATTACTCCCTGTACCTCCTCCCCATTACTCCCTGTACCTCCTCCCCATTCTCCCTCCCCCCCATTACTCCCTGTACCTCCTCCCCCCATTACTCCCTGTACCTCCTCCCCCATTACTCCCTGTACCTCCTCCCCCATTACTCCCTGTACCTCCTCCCCATTACTCCCTGTACCTCCTCCCCCATTACTCCCTGTACCTCCTCCCCATTACTCCCTGTACCCTCCCCATTACTCCCTGTACCTCCTCCCCCATTACTCCCTGTACCTCCTCCCCATTACTCCCTGTACCTCCTCCCCCATTACTCCCTGTACCTCCTCCCCATTACTCCCTGTACCTCCTCCCCATTACTCCCTGTACCTCCTCCCCCATTACTCCCTGTACCTCCTCCCCAATTACTCCCTGTACCTCCTCCCCATTACTCCCTGTACCTCCTCCCCATTACTCCCTGTACCTCCTCCCCCATTCATTACTCCCTGTACCTCCTCCCCATTACTACCCTGTACCTCCTCCCCCATTACTCCCTGTACCTCCTCCCCATTACTCCCTGTACCTCCTCCCCATTACTCCCTGTACCTCCTCCCCCATTACTCCCTGTACCTCCTCCCCCATTACTCCCTGTACCTCCTCCTCCATTACTCCCTGTACCTCCTCCCCATTACTCCCTGTACCTCCCCCCCATTACTCCCTGTACCTCCTCCCCATTACTCCCTGTACCTCCTCCCCCATTACTCCCTGTACCTCCTCCCCCATTACTCCCTGTACCTCCTCCCCCATTACTCCCTGTACCTCCTCCCCCATTACTCCCTGTACCTCCTCCTCCCCATTACTCCCTGTACCTCCTCCCCATTACTCCCTGTACCTCCTCCCCATTACTCCCTGTACCTCCTCCCCATTACTCCCTGTACCTCCTCCCCCATTACTCCCTGTACCTCCTCCCCCATTACTCCCTGTACCTCCTCCCCATTACTCCCTGTACCTCCTCCCCCATTACTCCCTGTACCTCCTCCCCCATTACTCCCTGTACCTCCTCCCCCATTACTCCCTGTACCTCCTCCCCCATTACTCCCTGTACCTCCTCCCCATTATTACTCCCTGTACCTCCTCCTCCCCCATTACTCCCTGTACCCCTCCTCCTCCCCATTACTCCCTGTACCTCCTCCTCCCCATTACTCCCTGTACCTCCTCCCCCATTACTCCCTGTACCTCCTCCCCCATTACTCCCTGTACCTCCTCCCCATTACTCCCTGTACCTCCTCCCCCATTACTCCCTGTACCTCCTCCCCCATTACTCCCTGTACCTCCTCCCCCATTACTCCCTGTACCTCCTCCCCCATTACTCCCTGTACCTCCTCCCCCATTACTCCCTGTACCTCCCCCCCATATTACTCCCTGTACCTCCTCCCCCATTACTCCCTGTACCTCCTCCCCCATTACTCCCTGTACCTCCTCCCCATTACTCCCTGTACCTCCTCCCCCATTACTCCCTGTACCTCCTCCCCATTACTCCCTGTACCTCCTCCCCCATTACTCCCTGTACCTCCTCCCCATTACTCCCTGTACCTCCTCCCCCATTACTCCCTGTACCTCCTCCCCCATTACTCCCTGTACCTCCTCCCCATTACTCCCTGTACCTCCTCCCCATTACTCCCTGTACCTCCTCCCCCATTACTCCCTGTACCTCCTCCCCCATTACTCCCTGTACCTCCTCCCCCATTACTCCCTGTACCTCCTCCCCATTACTCCCTGTACCTCCTCCCCCATTACTCCCTGTACCTCCTCCCCCATTATTACTCCCTGTACCTCCTCCCCCATTACTCCCTGTACCTCCTCCCCCATTACTCCCTGTACCTCCTCCCCATTACTCCCTGTACCTCCTCCCCCATTACTCCCTGTATTACTCCCTGTACCTCCTCCCCATTACTCCCTGTACCTCCTCCCCATTACTCCCTGTACCTCCTCCCCATTACTCCCTGTACCTCCCCCCCCTGTACCTCCTCCCCCATTACTCCCTGTACCTCCTCCCCCATTACTCCCTGTACCTCCTCCCCCATTACTCCCTGTACCTCCTCCCCATTACTCCCTGTACCTCCTCCCCACTCCCTGTACCTCCTCCCCATTACTCCCTGTACCTCCTCCCCCATTACTCCCTGTACCTCCTCCCCCATTACTCCCTGTACCTCCTCCCCATTACTCCCTGTACCTCCTCCCCATTATTACTCCCTGTACCTCCTCCTCCTCCTCCCCATTACTCCCTGTACCTCCTCCCCCATTACTCCCTGTACCTCCTCCCCCATTACTCCCTGTACCTACCTCCTCCCCATTACTCCCTGTACCTCCTCCCCTACTCCCTGTACCCCTCCCCCATTACTCCCTGTACCTCCTCCCCCATTACTCCCTGTACCTCCTCCCCATTACTCCCTGTACCTCCTCCCCCATTACTCCCTGTACCTCCTCCCCCATTACTCCCTGTACCTCCTCCTCCATTACTCCCTGTACCTCCTCCCCATTACTCCCTGTACCTCCTCCCCCATTACTCCCTGTACCTCCTCCCCCATTACTCCCTGTACCTCCTCCCCCATTACTCCCTGTACCTCCTCCCCCATTACTCCCTGTACCTCCTCCCCATTACTCCCTGTACCCTCCCCATTACTCCCTGTACCTCCTCCCCCATTACTCCCTGTACCTCCTCCCCATTATTACTCCCTGTACCTCCTCCCCCATTACTCCCTGTACCTCCTCCCCCATTACTCCCTGTACCTCCTCCCCATTACTCCCTGTACCTCCTCCCCCATTACTCCCTGTACCTCCTCCCCATTACTCCCTGTACCTCCTCCCCATTACTCCCTGTACCTCCTCCCCCATTACTCCCTGTACCTCCTCCCCCATTACTCCCTGTACCTCCTCCCCCATTACTCCCTGTACCTCCTCCCCCCCATTACTCCTGTACCTCCTCCCCATTACTCCCTGTACCTCCTCCCCATTACTCCCTGTACCTCCTCCCCATTACTCCCTGTACCTCCTCCCCCATTACTCCCTGTACCTCCTCCCCCCCATTACTCCCTGTACCTCCCCCCCCATTACTCCCTGTACCTACCTCCTCCCCATTACTCCCTGTACCTCCTCCCCCATTACTCCCTGTACCTCCTCCCCCCCCTGTACCTCCTCCATTACTCCCTGTACCTCCTCCCCCATTACTCCCTGTACCTCCTACCTCCTCCCCCATTACTCCCTGTACCTCCTCCCCCATTACTCCCTGTACCTCCTCCCCCATTACTCCCTGTACCTCCTCCCCCATTACTCCCTGTACCTCCCCCCCCATTACTCCCTGTACCTCCTCCCCATTACTCCCTGTACCTCCTCCCCCATTACTCCCTGTACCTCCTCCCCCATTACTCCCTGTACCTCCTCCCCCATTACTCCCTGTACCTCCTCCCCATTACTCCCTGTACCTCCTCCCCCCCATTACTCCCTGTACCTCCTCCCCCATTACTCCCTGTACCTCCTCCCCCATTACTCCCTGTACCTCCTCCCCCTCCATTACTCCCTGTACCTCCTCCCCCCCTTCCATTACTCCCTGTACCTCCTCCCCCATTACTCCCTGTACCTCCTCCCCCATTACTCCCTGTACCTCCTCCCCCATTACTCCCTGTACCTCCTCCCCATTACTCCCTGTACCTCCTCCCCCATTACTCCCTGTACCTCCTCCCCCTGTACCCCCCCCATTACTCCCTGTACCTCCCCATTACTCCCTGTACCTCCTCCCCCATTACTCCCTGTACCTCCTCCCCCATTACTCCCTGTACCTCCTCCCCATTACTCCCGCCTGTACCTCCTCCCCATATTACTCCCTGTACCTCCTCCCCCATTACTCCCTGTACCTCCTCCCCATTACTCCCTGTACCTCCTCCCCCATTACTCCCTGTACCTCCTCCCCATTACTCCCTGTACCTCCCTGTACCTCCTCCCCATTACTCCCTGTACCTCCTCCCCATTACTCCCTGTACCTCCTCCCCCCATTACTCCCTGTACCTCCTCCCCCATTACTCCCTGTACCTCCTCCCCATTACTCCCTGTACCTCCTCCCCCATTACTCCCTGTACCTCCTCCCCCATTACTCCCTGTACCTCCTCCCCCATTACTCCCTGTACCTCCTCCCCCATTACTCCCTGTACCTCCTCCCCCATTACTCCCTGTACCTCCTCCCCATTATTACTGCCTGTACCTCCTCCCCCATTACTCCCTGTACCTCCTCCCCATTACTCCCTGTACCTCCTCCCCCATTACTCCCTGTACCTCCTCCCCATATTACTCCCTGTACCTCCTCCCCCATTACTCCCTGTACCTCCTCCCCTCCTCCCCCATTACTCCCTGTACCTCCTCCCCCATTACTCCCTGTACCTCCTCCTCCATTACTCCCTGTACCTCCTCCCCATTACTCCCTGTACCTCCTCCCCCATTACTCCCTGTACCTCCTCCCCATTACTCCCTGTACCTCCTCCCCCATTACTCCCTGTACCTCCTCCCCATTACTCCCTGTACCTCTCCCCCCACTCCTGTACCTCCTCCATTACTCCCTGTACCTCCTCCCCCATTACTCCCTGTACCTCCTCCCCATTACTCCCTGTACCTCCTCCCCCATTACTCCCTGTACCTCCTCCCCATTACTCCCTGTACCTCCTCCCCATTACTCCCTGTACCTCCTCCCCCATTACTCCCTGTACCTCCTCCCCCATTACTCCCTGTACCTCCTCCCCCATTACTCCCTGTACCTCCTCCCCCATTACTCCCTGTACCTCCTCCCCCATTACTCCCTGTACCTCCTCCCCATTACTCCCTGTACCTCCTCCCCATTACTCCCTGTACCTCCTCCCCCATTACTCCCTGTACCTCCTCCCCCATTACTCCCTGTACCTCCTCCCCATTACTCCCTGTACCTCCTCCCCATACTCCCTGTACCTCCTCCCCCATTACTCCCTGTACCTCCTCCCCATTATTACCCTGTCCCTGTACCTCCTCCCCCATTACTCCCTGTACCTCCTCCCCCATTACTCCCTGTACCTCCTCCCCCATTACTCCCTGTACCTCCTCCCCCATTACTCCCTGTACCTCCTCCCCATTACTCCCTGTACCTCCTCCCCATTACTCCCTGTACCTCCTCCCCCCATTACTCCCTGTACCTCCTCCCCCATTACTCCCTGTACCTCCTCCCCCATTACTCCCTGTACCTCCTCCCCCATTACTCCCTGTACCTCCTCCCCATTACTCCCTGTACCTCCTCCTCCATTACTCCCTGTACCTCCTCCCCCATTACTCCCTGTACCTCCTCCCCCATTACTCCCTGTACCTCCTCCCCCATTACTCCCTGTACCTCCTCCCCCATTACTCCCTGTACCTCCTCCCCCATTACTCCCTGTACCTCCTCCCCCATTACTCCCTGTACCTCCTCCCCCATTACTCCCTGTACCTCCTCCCCATTACTCCCTGTACCTCCTCCCCCACCTCCTCCCCATATTACTCCCTGTACCTCCTCCCCCATTACTCCCTGTACCTCCTCCCCATATTACTCCCTGTACCTCCTCCCCCATTACTCCCTGTACCTCCTCCCCCATTACTCCCTGTACCTCCTCCCCCATTACTCCCTGTACCTCCTCCCCATTACTCCCTGTACCTCCTCCCCCATTACTCCCTGTACCTCCTCCCCCATTACTCCCTGTACCTCCTCCCCCATTACTCCCTGTACCTCCTCCCCCATTACTCCCTGTACCTCCTCCCCCATTACTCCCTGTACCTCCTCCCCATTACTCCCTGTACCTCCTCCCCATTACTCCCTGTACCTCCTCCCCCATTACTCCCTGTACCTCCTCCCCCATTACTCCCTGTACCTCCTCCCCCATTACTCCCTGTACCTCCTCCCCCATTACTCCCTGTACCTCCTCCCCCATTACTCCCTGTACCTCCTCCCCATTACTCCCTGTACCTCCTCCCCAATTACTCCCTGTACCTCCTCCCCCATTACTCCCTGTACCCCCTCCTCCTTACTCCCTGTACCTCCTCCCCATTACTCCCTGTACCTCCTCCCCCATTACTCCCTGTACCTCCTCCCTCCATTACTCCCTGTACCTCCTCCCCATTACTCCCTGTACCTCCTCCCCCATTACTCCCTGTACCTCCTCCCCATTACTCCCTGTACCTCCTCCCCCATTACTCCCTGTACCTCCTCCCCATTACTCCCTGTACCTCCTCCCCATTACTCCCTGTACCTCCTCCCCCATTACTCCCTGTACCTCCTCCTCCCCATTACTCCCCCTGTACCTCCTCCCCATTACTCCCTGTACCTCCTCCCCATTACTCCCTCCTCCCCCATTACTCCCTGTACCTCCTCCCCCATTACTCCCTGTACCTCCTCCCCCATTACTCCCTGTACCTCCTCCCCATTACTCCCTGTACCTCCTCCCCCATTACTCCCTGTACCTCCTCCCCATTACTCCCTGTACCTCCTCCCCATTACTACCTCCTCCCCCATTACTCCCTGTACCTCCTCCCCCATTACTCCCTGTACCTCCTCCCCCATTACTCCCTGTACCTCCTCCCCCCATTACTCCCTGTACCTCCTCCCCATTACTCCCTGTACCTCCTCCCCCATTACTCCCTGTACCTCCTCCCCCATTACTCCCTGTACCTCCTCCCCCATTACTCCCTGTACCTCCTCCCCCATTATTACTCCCTGTACCTCCTCCTCCATTACTCCCTGTACCTCCTCCCCCATTACTCCCTGTACCTCCTCCCCCATTACTCCCTGTACCTCCTCCCCATTACTCCCTGTACCTCCTCCCCATTACTCCCCCCCATTACTCCCTGTACCTCCCCCATTACTCCCTGTACCTCCTCCCCCATTACTCCCTGTACCTCCTCCCCATTACTCCCTGTACCTCCTCCTCCATTACTCCCTGTACCTCCTCCCCCATTACTCCCTGTACCTCCTCCCCATTACTCCCTGTACCTCCTCCCCCATTACCCCTCCCCATTACTCCTGTACCTCCTCCCCATTACTCCCTGTACCTCCTCCCCATTACTCCCTGTACCTCCTCCCCATTACTCCCTGTACCCCTCCTCCCCATTACTCCCTGTACCTCCTCCCCATTACTCCCTGTACCTCCTCCCCATTATTCCCCCCCCATTACTCCCTGTACCTCCTCCCCCATTACTCCCTGTACCTCCTCCCCCATTACTCCCTGTACCTCCTCCTCCCCATTACTCCCTGTACCTCCTCCCCATTACTCCCTGTACCTCCTCCCCCATTACTCCCTGTACCTCCTCCCCCATTACTCCCCTCCTCCTCCCCATTACTCCCTGTACCTCCTCCCCCATTACTCCCTGTACCTCCTCCCCCCCATTACTCCCTGTACCTCCTCCCCATTACTCCCTGTACCTCCTCCCCCATTACTCCCTGTACCTCCTCCCCCATTACTCCCTGTACCTCCTCCCCCATTACTCCCTGTACCTCCTCCCCCATTACCCCTGTACCCCCCCTCCCTGTACCTCCTCCCCATTACTCCCTGTACCTCCTCCCCCATTACTCCCTGTACCTCCTCCCCATTACTCCCTGTACCTCCTCCCCATTACTCCCTGTACCTCCTCCCCCATTACTCCCTGTACCTCCTCCTCCTCCCCCATTACTCCCTGTACCTCCTCCCCCATTACTCCCTGTACCTCCTCCCCCATTACTCCCTGTACCTCCTCCCCCTACTCCCTGTACCTCCTCCCCATTACTCCCTGTACCTCCTCCCCCATTACTCCCTGTACCTCCTCCCCCATTACTCCCTGTACCTCCTCCCCCATTACTCCCTGTACCTCCTCCCCCATTACTCCCTGTACCTCCTCCCCATTACTCCCTGTACCTCCTCCCCCATTACTCCCTGTACCTCCCTCCCCTATTACTCCCTGTACCTCCTCCCCCATTACTCCCTGTACCTCCTCCCCCATTACTCCCTGTACCTCCTCCCCCATTACTCCCTGTACCTCCTCCCCATTACTCCCTGTACCTCCTCCCCATTACTCCCTGTACCTCCTCCCCCATTACTCCCTGTACCTCCTCCTCCCCATTACTCCCTGTACCTCCTCCCCCTATTACTCCCTGTACCTCCTCCTCCCCATTACCCCTGTACCTCCTCCCCCATTACTCCCTGTACCTCCTCCCCATTACTCCCTGTACCTCCTCCCCCATTACTCCCTGTACCTCCTCCCCCATTACTCCCTGTACCCTCCCCCATTACTCCCTGTACCTCCTCCCCCATTACTCCCTGTACCTCCTCCCCCATTACTCCCTGTACCTCCTCCCCATTACTCCCTGTACCTCCTCCCCCATTACTCCCTGTACCTCCTCCCCCATTACTCCCTGTACCTCCTCCCCCATTACTCCCTGTACCTCCTCCCCTACTCCCTGTACCTCCTCCCCATTACTCCCTGTACCTCCTCCCCATTACTCCCTGTACCTCCTCCCCCATTACTCCCTGTACCTCCTCCCCCATTACTCCCTGTACCTCCTCCCCCCATTACTCCCTGTACCTCCTCCCCCATTACTCCCTGTACCTCCTCCCCATTACTCCCTGTACCTCCTCCCCATTACTCCCTGTACCTCCTCCCCCATTACTCCCTGTACCTCCTCCCCATTACTCCCTGTACCTCCTCCCCATTACTCCCTGTACCTCCTCCCCCATTACTCCCTGTACCTCCTCCCCCATTACTCCCTGTACCTCCTCCCCCATTACTCCCTGTACCTCCTCCCCATTACTCCCTGTACCTCCTCCCTGTACCTCCCCCCATTACTCCCTGTACCTCCTCCCCCATTACTCCCTGTACCTCCTCCCCCCATTACTCCCTGTACCTCCTCCCCCATTACTCCCTGTACCTCCTCCCCATTACTCCCTGTACCTCCTCCCCCCATTACTCCCTGTACCTCCTCCCCCATTACTCCCTGTACCTCCTCCCCCATTACTCCCTGTACCTCCCCATTACTCCCTGTACCTCCTCCTCCATTACTCCCTGTACCTCCTCCCCCCATTACTCCCTGTACCTCCTCCCCCATTACTCCCTGTACCTCCTCCCCCATTACTCCCTGTACCTCCTCCCCCCCATTACCTCCCTGTACCTCCTCCCCCATTACTCCCTGTACCTCCTCCCCCATTACTCCCTGTACCTCCTCCCCATTACTCCCTGTACCTCCTCCCCCATTACTCCCTGTACCTCCTCCCCCATTACTCCCTGTACCTCCTCCCCCATTACTCCCTGTACCTCCTCCCCCATTACTCCCTGTACCCCTCCCCATTACCCTGTACCTCCTCCCCCATTACTCCCTGTACCTCCTCCCCCATTACTCCCTGTACCTCCTCCCCCATTACTCCCTGTACCTCCTCCCCCATTACTCCCTGTACCTCCTCCCCCATTACTCCCTGTACCTCCTCCCCATTACTCCCTGTACCTCCTCCCCCATTACTCCCTGTACCTCCTCCCCCATTACTCCCTGTACCTCCTCCCCCATTACTCCCTGTACCTCCTCCCCATTACTCCCTGTACCTCCTCCCCCATTACTCCCTGTACCTCCTCCCCCATTACTCCCTGTACCTCCTCCCCATTACTCCCTGTACCTCCTCCCCCATTACTCCCTGTACCTCCTCCCCCCATTACTCCCTGTACCTCCTCCCCCATTACTCCCTACCTCCTCCCCACTCCTCCCTGTACCTCCTCCCCCATTACTCCCTGTACCTCCTCCCCCATTACTCCCTGTACCTCCTCCCCCATTACTCCCTGTACCTCCTCCCCCATTACTCCCTGTACCTCCTCCCCATTACTCCCTGTACCTCCTCCCCCATTACTCCCTGTACCTCCTCCCCCATTACTCCCTGTACCTCCTCCCCATTACTCCCTGTACCTCCTCCCCCATTACTCCCTGTACCTCCTCCCCATTACTCCCTGTACCTCCTCCCCCCCATTACTCCCTGTACCTCCTCCCCCATTACTCCCTGTACCTCCTCCCCCATTACTCCCTGTACCTCCTCCCCCATTACTCCCTGTACCTCCTCCCCATTACTCCCTGTACCTCCTCCCCCATTACTCCCTGTACCTCCTCCCCCACTCCCTGTACCTCCCCCCATTACTCCCTGTACCTCCTCCCCCATTACTCCCTGTACCTCCTCCCCCATTACTCCCTGTACCTCCTCCCCCATTACTCCCTGTACCTCCTCCCTCCCTGCCTCCTCCCCATTACTCCCTGTACCTCCTCCCCATTACTCCCTGTACCTCCTCCCCCATTACTCCCTGTACCTCCTCCCCATTACTCCCTGTACCTCCTCCCCATTATTACTCCTGTACCTCCTCCCCCATTACTCCCTGTACCTCCTCCTCCATTACTCCCTGTACCTCCTCCCCCATTACTCCCTGTACCTCCTCCCCCATTACTCCCTGTACCTCCTCCCCCATTACTCCCTGTACCTCCTCCCCCATTACTCCCTGTACCTCCTCCCCATTACTCCCTGTACCTCCTCCCCATTACTCCCTGTACCTCCTCCCCATTACTCCCTGTACCTCCTCCCCATTACTCCCTGTACCTCCTCCTCCCCCATTACTCCCTGTACCTCCTCCCCCATTACTCCCTGTACCTCCTCCCCCATTACTCCCTGTACCTCCTCCCCATTACTCCCTGTACCTCCTCCCCCATTACTCCCTGTACCTCCTCCCCATTACTCCCTGTACCTCCTCCCCATTACTCCCTGTACCTCCTCCCCCATTACTCCCTGTACCTCCTCCCCCATTACTCCCTGTACCTCCTCCCCATTACTCCCTGTACCTCCTCCTCCTCCCCCATTACTCCCTGTACCTCCTCCCCCATTACTCCCTGTACCTCCTCCCCATTATTACTCCCTGTACCTCCTCCCCCATTACTCCCTGTACCTCCTCCCCCATTACTCCCTGTACCTCCTCCCCCATTACTCCCTGTACCTCCTCCCCATTACTCCCTGACCTACCTCCTCCCCCATTACTCCCTGTACCTCCTCCCCATTACTCCCTGTACCTCCTCCCCCATTACTCCCTGTACCTCCTCCCCATTACTCCCTGTACCTCCTCCCCCATTACTCCCTGTACCTCCTCCCCCATTACTCCCTGTACCTCCTCCCCATTACTCCCTGTACCCCTCCCCCCATTACTCCCTCCTCCCCCATTACTCCCTGTACCTCCTCCCCCATTACTCCCTGTACCTCCTCCCCATTACTCCCTGTACCTCCTCCCCATTACTCCCTGTACCTCCTCCCCCATTACTCCCTGTACCTCCTCCCCCCATTACTCCCTGTACCTCCTCCCCATTACTCCCTGTACCTCCTCCCCCATTACTCCCTGTACCTCCTCCCCCATTACTCCCTGTACCTCCTCCCCATTACTCCCTGTACCTCCTCCCCCATTACTCCCTGTACCTCCTCCCCATTACTCCCTGTACCTCCTCCCCCATTACTCCCTGTACCTCCTCCCCCATTACTCCCTGTACCTCCTCCCCATTACTCCCTGTACCTCCTCCCCATTACTCCCTGTACCTCCTCCTCCCCATTACTCCCTGTACCTCCTCCCCATTACTCCCTGTACCTCCTCCCCCATTACTCCCTGTACCTCCTCCCCATTACTCCCTGTACCTCCTCCCCCATTACTCCCTGTACCTCCTCCCCATTACTCCCTGTACCTCCTCCCCATTACTCCCTGTACCTCCTCCCCATTACTCCCTGTACCTCCTCCCCATTACTCCCTGTACCTCCTCCCCATTACTCCCTGTACCTCCTCCCCATTACTCCCTGTACCTCCTCCCCCATTACTCCCCTGTACCTCCTCCCCCATTACTCCCTGTACCTCCTCCCCCATTACTCCCTGTACCTCCTCCCCCATTACTCCCTGTACCTCCTCCCCCATTACTCCCTGTACCTCCTCCCCCATTACTCCCTGTACCTCCTCCCCCCCTGTACCCTCCCCCATTACTCCCTGTACCTCCTCCCCATTACTCCCTGTACCTCCTCCCCTGTACCTCCTCCCCCATTACTCCCTGTACCTCCTCCCCCATTACTCCCTGTACCTCCTCCCCCATTACTCCCTGTACCTCCTCCCCCATTACTCCCTGTACCTCCTCCTCCATTACTCCCTGTACCTCCTCCCCCATTACTCCCTGTACCTCCTCCCCCATTACTCCCTGTACCTCCTCCCCATTACTCCCTGTACCTCCTCCCCCATTACTCCCTGTACCTCCCCCTCCGTACCCCCATTACTCCCTGTACCTCCTCCCCATTACTCCCTGTACCTCCTCCCCATTACTCCCTGTACCTCCTCCCCATTACTCCCTGTACCTCCTCCCCATTACTCCCTGTACCTCCTCCTCCATTACTCCCTGTACCTCCTCCCCCATTACTCCCTGTTCTTGTCTTCCCGGCTGCAGTTCTCCTCTCTCGCCAGCAGGTGTCGCTGTGGCTGATCAGTTCTACTGTCATGTGACCACTGCAGCCGGAAGTGGGTTTGAAATGACCGCGCGGAGAATCATCAGGTGAGAGAAGGAGGAGGATGGGGGTTATACCGGGGATAGAGAGGAGGAGGATGGGGGTTATACCGGGGACAGAGGAGGAGGAGGATGGGGGTTATACCGGGGAGAGAGAGGAGGAGGATGGGGGTTATACCGGGGAGAGAGAGGAGG
Organism: Leptodactylus fallax; assembly: GCA_947044405.1. Taxonomy (NCBI): domain Eukaryota; kingdom Metazoa; phylum Chordata; class Amphibia; order Anura; family Leptodactylidae; genus Leptodactylus; species Leptodactylus fallax. Next base: position 44,335 of record CAMRHE010001721.1, read on the forward strand.
AGGATGGGGGTTATACCGGGGATAGAGAGGAGGAGGAGGATGGGGGTTATACCGGGGACAGAGAGGGAGGGAGGAGGATGGGGGGTTATACCGGGGACAGAGAGGAGGAGGATGGGGGTTATACCGTGGACAGGAGGAGGAGGAGGATGGGGGTTATACCGGGGACAGAGAGGAGGGGAGGAGGATGGGGGGTTATACCGTGGACAGAGAGGAGGAGGATGGGGGTTTTACTGTGGACAGAGAGGAGGAGGAGGATGGGGGTTATACTAGTGACGTAGTGCGGGACGGTGATGTCACTGAGGCAGTAGATGTCACAGGATCCTGCAAGTAGATAGTAGTATAATGTCCTGTATACAGGGCAGCGAATACAATAACATGCACTGTTATATATATATATATATATATATATATATATATATATATATAATGTCCTGTATACAGGGCAGCGAATACAATAACATGCACTGTATATATATATAATGTCCTCTATATAGGTATATAATGTTGTACCGTGTTAGCCATTGAAAGTAGTGGAAGAGTGAAGAAATCAGGCGATACCTTTTAGAGGCTAACTGAGTATATTTATAAGTAAGCTTTCAGGAGTACTCGCTCCCTTCATCAGACATGGTGTGATACAAGAACTGAAAATTCACAGATTTTTATACACATGGTTTTCAAAGCATTTTAGAGTCCTTAAAAAAAAATTGCAATCTAAGTAGAGAAGTTATTTACAACAGGTCAAAAAAACAATCTGGAAACTTGTGGGGTGTGACGGAGGGATCAGTAATTCTTGCTGTTATCTGTTTGCTATCAGGAGGTGATTTGTGACCCTCACAGCTCATACATAGTGTGACATGAAGCTGGCAGGAATATTAAGTCCAAATTGCAGAGTTTGAAATTTTTGCATAAATTTGTACTCCATTTCTTTCCTTTTTTCCTGTGTCTTAAAATGTCCCATTAAAACCACAACCCGCAAATCTTCAATAGAGCGGTCTTCTCTGGAGAAATGTGCGGCCACTGGGAGATCGGTTCTGCTGTTATTAATGGTGGATCTGTGTGAGTTCATGCGCTGACTGAGTCTCTGCCCTGTTTCCCCCACATAGAGGCCTGTGGTGGGACATTGCACACACATTATGAGATACACCACATTGGGAGACCGGTTGTAAATAACTTCTCTACTTAGATTGCATCTTGTTTTTTGTTTTTTTTAAGGACTCTAAAATGCTTTGAAGACCATGTGTATAGGGTATAAAAATCTGTGAATTTTCAGTTCTTGTATAACACCATGTCTGATGAAGGGAGCGAGCACTCCTGAAAGCTTACTTATAAATATACTCAGTTATCCTCTAAGAGGTATCGCCTGATTCTTCTCTCCCACAGGATCCAACAGTGACATTAGAAGGTTGATGAGGGGGAGGGGCCTATGTGGAGACATGTGACCCCTCCCCCACAGAGCACCTGATCTGAATGCTCCGCCCTCTGTTGACAGTCTGGTCTATGATGTGGTCGGCGAGGGCGGAGTCTCCTGTTCGGGATCAGAGACGTCGCTGGGAGCGGAAGAGAGTCCGAACCACGCGGGAACTGCTGGAGACGGAGCGGGCGTATGTGGAGGAGCTGGAGCTGATCAGCAAGGTGACCGCCAGACTATATATACACCTATATGCA